>APFE030523257.1:39666-53061 GCA_000404065.3 Pinus taeda | reverse complement strand
TCATTTCAAAAAATTATATTTTTTATTTTTCAAAATTACAAAATAATTAACCATGTTGTAAGTTGTAATTTTAAAAAAATTCAGATTTGGATTTTATATAATTAAACAAAAAAACTATAAATATTTTTTTTATTAATGTTTAACTATCTAATACTAATATTATGGGTTTCCATGTCATTTAAAAAAATGAGATTTGGTTTTATAATTATTATGTCAAACTTTAAAGATAAAAATTAACTTTTAACAATGCAATCTTTTATAATCAATTTGGATGTAGTTCATTGTTATGATAATAAAAAATGAATTTCCTGAGTTCTGCCTTGGCATAAATCCTCTGTAATCAATTTGGTTGTAGTTCATTGTGATTGTAGTAAAAAACAAATCTCATGAGCCTGGTCCCACCCACACATTGGTATAATCCTACCCCAGGAACCATTGATCTTTCTACATGAATCGGTAATATTGTACCAAGAAGCACCATAATGTATGGAATTTATATTTCCCACAATTGAAAAATCACTATAAATCCTTCTACATGAGCATTTTTCTTCCGTATTGTTCATCTAAACATGGCAAGACCTTCATGTGGCAACAAGAATTTCTGAAACTCTCGTCCCCCCTGTTATCACCAAAATAGGACCCTGATAGGTTGTTGATCAAACTATCTCAGTGTAACTATTTCAAACCAATCTTTTAGCTAAGGCTTAGCCTCTCAGCTGGAGGGGTCTCTCCAAGGGTAATGATTTTGATTAAAGATATGGATAGATGGCTAACTCTATGTTTGTTGATTTTATATGTTTATAGGTTGAAAGATGAGACTTGTACCATTTGGGCTATGGAGTCAGTGATAGAGATAAGGATAACAAATAGCTCTTCTTATAAAACTGAGGGCTTGTATATACTTCAATGAAAGAGTGACACATTAGGAAAGTCTCAATAACTTGAAGTTCATAGGAGTCAGAGCATGTGGGCATGAATTCTGAGTAATGATACATCAAGGTATTCAAAAGGAAAGAATTTAAAGTGATTGATCAGATTTTAATACCTAAAGGAAGTCAGAGCATGAGTAACCATGAATTCTGAGTAATAAGTATTAAAACATTGAGGAAAAACATCCAAAGATAGGGCCCAAGAACTCAATTCACCATAGTTCAACACTGAAAGGAAGTCAGAGCATGTTCCTCCATGAATACTGAGTAATAAGCATTAAGACTATGGAAGTAAAACATATCAAAGATAAAAGACAAAGCTCACTGAAGTACACTAAGAATATCAACCTCAAAAAAGTCCAACTTCTTCTGTATATATCAGTCCCTGCACAACATTTACAAAAGTAGTCTTGTTCTCTAACATTTTCCAACCTGTTTGAAAGCTTGTTCAATATTATAAACCTGCCTGACCTATGATCCTTCTTTTCTATAAACAACTCCATGTAATTCCTGCAAGATGAAAATTGAAAGAGCTTGCACCATCTTAATCTCGATCATTGCCTCACTTGAAATGAAAAGGGAAGCTACTTCACTTGGACTTCAAAGAATTCTGATTAAGTGCTTGTCAATTTGCTTCTCATAGATGAACCCATACATAATAATAACTGAAAATACTTGGCTCCTTTTTTGAAATTTGAAACTTGAGTGCACCAAGACACCTAACGAACCTAATGATAAGAATGAGCAATAGAATGTGATAGGCAAGGTGTATGGATTGACAATAGATGATGAAAATCTAACAAATTCTAGTAGATTTGATAGTTGGATGACATTTGACACGGATCTGCATGAATCCCTGATTTCGTAGCGTAGCCAGTGCAAATTCTGGGTTTTGCGCTGCGAAAACTCCTATACTGGGTTTTGCACTATGAAAACACCTAGACAGTTTCGCTTTGAAATAGGATTGACATATGGAGCTTAGGTGTGATGTGAGACCAGTGATGGATGAAAACGGAGTGTTGACCTTTATTTAAACATACCAACAAGACTCTTAGGACTCAGACACTAAAGCAAACATGGAAAAATTAAACCAGGATTAACACCTAACCTTTACAATCAAACTGATGTGAACAATTTAGAAATTGTTTCCTAAGTGATAACACCCCCTATCACAATATATCTTAGAATCCGTTATGTTGGAGTGTAGTATCCCTAGTAAGCATATAGGAGTGTAGGGGAACACAACCTCAAAGTCAATGGGAAGCCAATGGGAAAGGTTTTTGCATCTAAGAGGGATACCCTGATTACATAGATGTGGTTTTCTAAGCTTTTGCATTAATCAAATGTATATTTGAGGGGGAATTCAACCATAAAAAATGCTTGATTGAATTTTCATACGCACGGGTTGATTCTACTTCGAAATTTTGATACTTTGTGTTTAGTCACTTTAATGTCATTACATATAACTAATAATTTACAATTCCTTGTCTCATTTGATCTCATTTTATTTAAATTGTGAAGTGACTAAGCCTTGAACCCCAAATCCTCATAGCTAATATTTACAAAGTTTGCATTGCCTCATTTCCTCTCATTTTACTTCAATTAAATGGAGCAACTATGCCTTAGCCCCAAACCCACACAACTAAGCTTTGCACACTACATAATTCTCTCTCTCTTAAGCTTTGCACACTACAGAATCCTCTCTCTCTCCCCGGTATTGCACTTGGTTTAGATATACTTTTCTTAGAAGAGAAGCGATGTCTCACTAAATACTTTACATGTTAACTTCTCATCTGATCCCATTACATTTTCCAAGCATTGAGGACATTAATAAAATTTCAAAATTCAATTTCACACTCATTTGATGTAATCACCATGTTCCATCAATTTCAGGTAAACTCTACCAATAAATGTAACTAATTATTTTGATTTTTTTCATTGATTCTAAATTAGCAAGTGAGAAAATTGCAGATGCATCTTTATTTTTAAAGTACAATCATCCAAAAAAACTCATCAAAGACTAAATATAGGTTAAAACTTTTATGGAGTGAAAATTATTGTTGACATCCTCTAGAATAACACTACTTTCAGAAGTTGGGTTTAGATTTTACCACAAATGCAAGAACCAAAGTGAGAAGCTTATTTTAAATTTTTTATAACAATGTATTATAAAAAAATTGAAGAAGCACTCAATACAAAAAAGTTTTGTATCTAGTACCATTCTAGATAGAGAAAAGTACTTGTTAGGTTGTCTATGATGTGAGTGAGAATTGCTACCCACCTACTTTCAAAATCATCATGGATATTTACAGATTAAAAAAGGAATTGATTAGGCTACCTATGACTAAATAAGAGTTATTCCCAACCTTTCCAAACTATCATGTACATTTAAGCTATCAGATTTCATCAACATCCTTACTATGATGCAACACATTACAACTTTCCATTATATTTATGTATTATATCAGTTGATGTACTTGTAAGGTGCATAAATTCCAAAATAATTGTCCAAATACCCATGTTTCCACTAAATTAATTGTTTAAGTAAGAGACACATTTTATCGTATGAAGCAAGCATCAATCAAGCACTACTCTACTCATAGTTTACAAACCCAACCAATTTTTCCTACACAAACACATTCAAGACTAATCCACAATAAAAAACAATGCTCAAAACAATATTCTTCATCAAACATCTATGAATGCATAAACAATGAGGATACAAGAGACACATCAAATATGCGATCAACCAGTGCCAAAACCTATCCAACATGAGAGGTAAACCCAAACGAGATCTTCTTTTTATATGGACTTCAATTGACGAATACCAAGACCATGGCCTAGACCCTTGACTCAATGACCTCTCCAAGACCATGTCACAAGCCTCCTTGATTTTAAGTTCCTTCTTTTTCCTTGAGTCAACGATGATCAGACTTCTTCCTTCAATAACTTGACTATCCTTCTTTTTCCTTGAGTCAACGATGTTCAGGCTTCTTCCTTCAATAACTAAACTATCCTTCAAATTCGAGTTCCATGGATTAGATTTGTAGTTCTTGGCCCTCCTGCATAAACCCTGGAATGTGTGGTTGACCAACCTTTTGAACCTTGATCTTCTTCTCTTGGATGGTATGAAATCTTATTATAATTCGGCGTGTAACCTTGCTTATCTTCTTCCTTGATTCAAATTCTTAGACAACAAAAAGATCTTCAACCTTTTCTGTCGTAGATAGTTCTTCCTTCCTTCGCACATGTGGATCTATTAGACCTAAAACATACCCATAAACAACACCAAAATATTCTCTCTTTGTTTCCTTCTCTTGGTTTGTTATCTTCACACTTCTTATTATAGACTTAACCAAATTTGCTTGTCCACAAATGGAGGATGAGCTGCCCTATATATAGTGTTTTTTCCATCAAAAACACATGCTAGGAAGTATTAAGGAGTGTTAGGGGAACACAAGGGAGCAATAGGTGAAAATAATGTATGCAAATGAACGATTAAGATTTTGTGACAGGAAGTGTTATAAGGAGGAAGTGATAAGGTATGATAGGCAGTGTTAAGGCATGTTAGAAGCCAGGGAAACATATCAAGATGTGTCAGGTGCTAGGGTGTGCCAATGCATGCTAGGGAGTGTTATGGAGTGCTAGGGAAACATAAGGGAGCACTAGTTTCAAATACATGGAAATGAATGACTAAGAGTGTGTGACAAGGAGTGTCAACGAGTGCTAGGTGTGCTAAGGAGGGGACGACATGTTATGTTAGGTGGTGCCAAGAAATATTAGAGTGCTTGGGTGACATTCCAAGGTATGCCAATGCATGTTAGGGTGTGCCAATGTGCGCCAGGGAGTGTTATGGAGTGCGACATAAACACAAAAGAAAACTAGTTCAAAATGCATGGAAATGAACGAATAAGAGTGTATGGTAGGTGTTACACAACTTTCTATCACTGTCCCTGTACTCCCCGTTCCTTGATCCTGGAGGACCTCTACAGTGAACCCCGCATGCTTTGCCTTCATGGAGAAACTCCCATTATGTCCCTCTTCATGAGCATATCATTTCCCTTTTGCACCATTTCCCCTTAAACTTTTGTTTTTCCCAGTTTACAAGGCCAACACTAATGGCCTTTGTCTCCCTCATGCCAATGTGCATAGATTAGCACTATTTCCCATGCCGATTGGTGTGACTGAGTTTTTTTCTAGTCACGCCAATCTTATTATGGAATTTTTTTTAAATTAGAGTCAAAGCTTCCAACTCTAGAAGTCTCGTAACGAAAGTTTGGTAAATGGTTTGGCTCGATGGGGTTGAGGATGACAGTTTGGGCTCTTTTCCCATATAATCATGGAACTACCTCAAGGGATAAGTCCTTTCCCATGAGAAGAGGATCCATCTCCCATCCATATTTCCTATATAAACCTCCCTTCTTCCCAAGCACAAGCTAGTTAGAGTTTTTCCTGAGTGTGAGTATACTATTTTGATTAGACAAGCAAGCTATTACTAGTTGTAGCCATCGATTTGTGTGAGGAAGAAGTGTGTTTGGTTTGGAGTGAAGCCTAAAGGGAAGAGCCTTTAAACTATTGTTGTTTCAAGGCATCATGAAGTGCTAGCAGAAGTGTGTGGGAACCTGGTCTTGTCAGAGGAAGACTACGACATCAACATGAATGGTTGTAATCTCTCTTTGATATTAATATATGCAACTATCGATTGATTTCCTACACGTTTTGTAATATTACATATTCATAGCTTAATGTTTCTTGACTCATTAAGTAGGTTCAATTGCAATTTGTCTATTATTATGTTTGTGTTCCGTTGTTGTTTACTTGTTTCAAGAACTTGAAGAAGGAAGTGAGAGATTGTTGAAGTGAGCAAGTGAGGACATTAGCAAGTAGGATAAGAGACCAAGAGGTAGGGCCTCTTGATTGATTCTAACCTAAGGAAATATTCCATAGAATGTAGCTGTTGTGGCTAGGCCCATTATCGGGCTAGAGGAATTCGTTCGTGTTCGCACTTATAATTTTGCGTCACCACAAATTGGCGACCCTGTTGGGGAGATCCCATCTTTTGTTTGTTTTGGATCTCATGATTTCGTGAGAACTTTGCTAGTTTCATGTTTTCCCTTTGGTTTTGTTTCTTTTCTCCTGCTTACTGGCCTAAGTATAAAATTCATAGTAGTAGATCTGGTCCCTATTTTTTTTCTCTCCTTAGTTCTCTTGAGTAGCATGTTTAATCGGCTGACAATAATGCTGACCACCGCAAATTGTGGAGGAATAATCGTGCCTACCAGCCTTTGGCGCTTGTTGTCAGTTAGGCAGTTGCACTGATCCCTGTAAGTGAAGATTAGGGCTAGACCCCAATATTGGCCAATGTGTTTTTCTCTTGTGTTTTTGACCTTGTGAGCCCTTTTGAATATTTTCTCCCTGATTAGGAAGCTACTTTTCATTTGGCTTTGCTTGCTTGTTGGCCAAAATCCAAAACATCCTGTTAGTTTTTTTACCAAATCGTGAGTTCCCTTAAAAGGACATTTTAAAGCCTTGAAGTTATTTGTTTTTTCAACTAAGACAAGGTCATTGTGGCTAAAACACCTGGTTCACCCAATTCCTCTTCCTCTCCTTTGTCTCAATGATTGTCTGAAGAGTTGTTTCCTGAGTTATCAGAGTCACTTGAGGACCAAAATGTTGAACTCACAATTGTTTTGAGTTTTCAACCTTTTTCTTCTTGTCCTCCGCCTAATTTCAATCTTGGCCCCAAATCTCTGGATAATCCTATTCAAACTCCAGAGAACTCGTCGACCACTGATGGTCAGCTTGGACTGGTTATCTATTCCCAAACTCTTTGTTTGAAGCTGCTAAGATATCACCACAATGTCCTTACAGTCCATACGATCAACTGGGTGTTCCTTTGGAACTATCCCCACTACACGTTTGACCATTCGTTGTCATTTGTTTTCAAACATGGAACCCGAAGGCAATGCTCCAAGTCACTTGTCCGAATGAGTCCGAAGTCTCTACTCCACACGTTGTTGAAGGGGAAGAATTACAGTTGCAGTTTCCTCCTGAGGGTTTCCCTAATTCAGAGGGTATTCTCGCCAACTTGCCACCCAGCTATGTGTCTTTAGGGCACTTAGTTTCAGGCACACCTAGTGCCTCATCACTCTACCATAATCCTATTTGGGCATTAGGTGTCAGGTCTACGTCAGGTCTATTTGTCACAAACACAACTTCCCAAACCAGCTGTTACTTTAGTATCAGCAGCCCTATGGGGTTCAGGTCCAATACCAAAATCCTGACGTTCCATATGGTTCTCAAGGATTGGTTAATCAACTTTACTCCCTCCAATCTAAGCAGTACATCTAGCCTGTCTACGACCATATTCAGTTCAGTAATTTCCCAGGTACTATTCAAGTACCCTTGTAACAACAAGGACAACCTTTACAAGAACCAGGGCAGCCTATGTTACCGCAAGGGCAACCTTTGTTGCAGTAAGGGCTTTCCACGCAACAGCAAGGGTAGATTATCCCGCAATAAGGTCACCTGCAACAACCGCAAGGTCAATCCTTCCAACAGTTGCAGCAAGTTGTGTAGTAGCAGATGCAATATGCTCCGCATACCTCTGAACCCATACCCTTGCAAGGCCAACCTTTGCAAACCCATGGAAATTTTTTGCAACTGCAAGGTCAGCCCTTGCAACAAAAAAACTAACCAAGGTAGTAGCAAACCTTGTATATGTATCAACAAGGTGCAGAATCCTCTTGTCCAGGGTCAACAGGTTCAGAATCCTATCGACCAAGGGTACTAGGTACAAAACCCTACGTCCAAGGGAAAAACGTGTATCAATCTTATGCCCAAAGGCTGTAGGTCCAGAATCCTCTTGTTCAGGTACAATAGGCTCAACAACCCTATGTTCCAGGACAACAAGTCCCATATCCATATGTACAAGGTAAACAGGATCAGTAGCCTTTTAATCCATAGGTTTCTTATCAGCAACCTATGCCTAGACAGTTTCAAGGTATTCAAGGTCTGAATCCTCCCTTTGGTCAAGGTAATCTGCAATGGGGGCAGCCTCAGATGCCATATGGCCAAAATCCCCCACTATGGGGCAAAAATTCTTACCAACAGGGATGTGCTCCTCCTTATGGGCCTGCTTATCGACCTCCCATGCCTTTTAACACTTAATTACCTTTCTTGGCTACACTTGAGTTGCCAGATGTATCACATCTTATGAATGGTCCAATCCTTTATTCGTCGTACTAGCCTCCGATGCCGTCCAAGACACAAAGTGATTGCCCAAAGTTCGATGGAAAAGATAAGGAAGATCCTCAGGCCCATGTGATGACATATCACCTCTGGTGCTCGTCGAACTCATACGTGGACGATTCCATTCATCTTCATCTTTTCCAACAGACCGTCACGGGTGCCATAGCGAAATGGTACATCGAGCTTCCTCGAAGTACTTTTCATGACTTCAATTCGTTAGCTGGCGGTTAATTATGAAACTAACACCTATTTCCTCACATTGCTTAAGCAAGACACTATAATGCACATATCTGATCATATTCATGAATGGAGATGTAGACATCGCCTGATCAAGTTTGAGATAGCTGATCATTTGCTCACTGAATGGTTTACCAAATCATTCATAGCCCCAATTTCTCATGATATAGCTATGGGTGGATGCGTCACTGAAGAGCAAGCCATCACTTGTACCTAGTACTTGGATCTGGTTTACTCTTAGTCTAGCACCTTATACGAGTTGTTACCCATTGTGATATGGCCATCATCTGATCCTGTAGCACCAAAGTCACCAGTTGTTCCTCCCATTGATGGAGTTATTGGTTCAGTATCCCAGGCCCCTCCCAAAACTTCTTCCAAATAGAAGTCGGCCTCAAACAATGCTCCTAATAGTTCATCTCAAAATCCTCTAGGCCCTAGTAAAACCTCAGAGGTCCATGTTGTCCAATCTACTGCAGCAGACAAATCCTCGAAAGGAAAAAAGAAAGGCAAAAGGCAAAGCTAAAGTAGATGCCCCGAAACAGGCTCCTCCCAAATCATCTATTGGCCAATCTTCAAAATGGAAACCTAAGTATCCCTGCCTCATTTTCGACGAGGATCACTACACTAAGGATTGTCCACGATGATCTGAAGTTAGTCGCCTACTCAAAGGGAACCCTGCTATCCTTAAAGAGTCCTTTTTGTCTCAGTAGACTTGGATGGTAGACCAACCTCGATCTTCTTCCTCTGGATATCAAGTGTTCATGATGAGCACGCCCATTAATGTGGTTTCCTGATCGAAATATTATCAAACTCCAGCTTCAGCAGCTGGGAAAGAAAAAGAAGTTGCACCTTCTTCTTCTACCCCAAGTTCTAGCCCTTTGCAAATCGAGCAGCCTAACCTTGATTCCGCTATGTGGCCACCCTCTTGAGGTGTGCTACTTAAATCCTCGTATAATTGCAACACTTGAGCCGCTCAACACTACAATATTGTTGAAGATTTGGATCAGGGGCCGTCAGCCATGTCGACTCTTGAGGTACTCCAAAGTTGCCCATCATAGCGGAAATCTTTGTCGTCGGCTATCAGGGTCATCGATCTCACTGATTCTAATTTAATCTGTTTCGATCTGGAGAACCACGTTCTGCGGTAATAATTAACGAGAAGACCATCCATTGCACTGTCATTGATGAAGGTGCTTCCACCTGCATCATGTCAAATGCATGTTGGGAGGCTATTGGTTCCCTGCACTGAACTAGTCTCCAAACACTTTGGAAGCTTTCAATGGGCGTGATTCGTGGTTCTTTGGTGTCTTACCTAACCTTGCCATCACCTTGGAAGGCAAGATAGTGCAGGTTGAAGTAGAGATTGTTGACACCAATCTCAATTATAATCTTCTACTCGGCCAAAGTTGGACTCATGCCATGCATGCCATGGCCTCCTCTTTATTTTGTGAGATTTGTTTTCCCCATCAAGGTAAGATTGTTACCATTGATCAACTGTCTTTCTTTGCCTCTTCCTTGTCGAATGACAAATTTCTATATGTCAAGCACTCTGGTGCTCCCTATGAGAGTGTGGGGGCAGGTCTCTTCAAAGATTTTGCCTTAATGGGAATTTTTCCACTCCCACCTCCTCATGTTGCCTCTGTTAACATGATCTTGGTCAAATCTAATCCCTGGGTCATACCTACACCAAATCTTGTTGATGCTTGGGGTGAGGTCATGCCACTTAGTCCCACCGAAATCAACTACGTGGAAATTGTTTCAGCTTCGAACTCTGCATCCTATGCTTCTTATATGTACGGTTATGCTATAGCTTAGAAAATCCTTCACGCTAGTTATTTCTGGCCGTCTATCTTCAAAGACTGCATTCTTGCTGTCCACAAGTGTCAAGAATGCCATATCTACCAACGCAAGATGTGCGCCCCACCCACTCACTTACACCCCGTCATTATCGTTGGTCCCTTTGCCAAATGGGGCATCGATTATATGACATGTAACCCTCATTTAGCCGAGGGGCATGGCTATATTATTATCGATGTGGATTATTTCACCAAATGGGCCAAAAAGATGCCTACATATTCTGAATATGGTAAGACGACAACTCAATTCCTTTTTAACCATGTTACTTCTAGGTTCGACGTACCCCAAGCCATTGTCACAAACCATGGCTCCCATTTCAGAGATTACATGATGGTAGAACTGACATCTGCATTGGGCTTGCACCACGATAGCTCGACCCCATATTACCCTCAGGCCAACGACCAAGTTGAAGTTGTGAACAAGGTTTTGGTCACCATGCTTCAACGTACTATTGGGATGCACATGTCAATTGGCATCTCATGCTTTTTTCAGCTCTGTGGGCCTACAGAACTTCAACCAAAGACACCATTGGTTTCACACCTTTCCAGATGGTCTATGGTTTGGGAGCAACATTTCTGATCGAATGTGAGATTCCTTCGCTCAAGTTAGCTATTGAACTCCTCCCCGAAACATCACCTCAAGAGGAACACCTCTTATATTTAGAACGATTGGATGAGATTGGCTGTCTCGCTGCCTTGGTCAGCAAAGCACAAAAGAAATGGGTCAAGTCCCATTTCGATCAGTCGGTCTTGCCTCACGTTTTCTCTGAGGGTGATTTAGTCCTGCTATATGACTAAGCTAACGATAAGCCGGGGGTAGGCAAGTTCGAACCTATGTGGTATGGGCCCTATATTGTAAAATGCGTTTTGCATAAAGGAGGCTATGAGTGATCTAGAATTTATCCAGGACAAAGAATTAAAGGTATTATAGGCTCATGTGCATGGATGTGCCTATGTTACTTTATGCAACAGATTGATAATATTGCGAAATACATAGACACTGAAGTAGTTAGAGAAAACACAACAGGAAAACATGTAAATACAACAAGTTTAATAAGGAGTTCACCCAATGCTTCTGGGCTATGTCTCCTAGTCCAGCCTTCAGTGGTGGCCTCTTATTATGTTTTCAAAGTAGAGTTTTTACAACAATGAGCTCAATTTGAATCTCACTCAACAGATATAAATCAGTAGGAGTGGACTTGGATCCCCCAAGTCTCTGGAGTACATAGACTCTCTTTACTGAAACTCAACCTCTGCTGGTCACAGTAGTGTGAGCCCAATCTGAGACTCATACATGACAGGCCTATGCCAAGGAGTTCGCTTGAACCTCTCAAGCCTTTGCTAGAGTACACAGACTCTCTAACTCTCTTTGGCTTTGTCTCGATGATGCCTTTGCTTTGTAGGTCAGCTCGACTCACTTTCTCTGTTCTCTGCTCTTAGCTTTCTTACTCACTTTTTTCACTGCTTACTTTGTCTTTGTCGGTTCATGGCTTTAAAGCCAATCTACTTTCTGACTGTTCATTTCTAATTCCCTGCATTCTGGTTCTTATACCTCTATCCATTTGAATTCCCTTGTTCTGCGTCATCATCATTGTGTAATGCTTCACAGGGAGGTGGCCACCTGTTTCATAACGAACTGAGTGTCAGTTCTCTTGGAAATGTTTGAATGGTCGTTATTTCTATTTAACTCCCATATTTCCTACAAACATGATTCTTTTGCCAACTCATCATTCATGCCCGACTTCAAACTTTATACAACTCTGCCTATTTACCCTGTTGAATCTGGTCATCTGTCAGATCACATATCCACCATTGATATGGAGCCTCCAAATCCTATGGTCTCCATCCATATCGGGTAGGTAAGTTGCATGACGTTTACCCATCCTATGTGAGCGGTTTTCTCTCTCTTCCACCGAATGCGTGGCTCCCAATGTGTGGTATCAGGCGAGACTCAGTTGAAACTACTTACCGCTCAAAGCCCTTTTGATATCCTTCCAGTTTTTGTGTGGGACCTACCTTTGACGGAATTGGCGAATTCCATACGATTTTTGACTTTTCAGGTCTGGGTTGCTTGGGGGTTTTTCTTCTCTGAGGGGTTTTCCTAGCAATATGTGATTAGCGACTTGTCAACTTGTTGCTAATCGCATATCAGAAACCTCCCCCATTTCTCAAAAAGACCTCCTATTTTGTTGTTTCATGGCAGTGCGTGTTACCATGGGCCAATGGTCTGCGCGCCTAACCGAGGGTCCTTGTTGCTCCGTGCTGCTCACAAATTACAATTGTTCTGAGGGTATTTCTGATAAGCTCGACCTTTGTAAGTCGTTGAAACTTTGGCATGAATTTTACAGAGTTATAAAAACTTAGAGAGTTCTTTAAGATCCAATTCCGATCACAGCCTTGCCACTGAGAAATATTTTTGACCACCAAAAGTTGGTTTTTAAGCATCCATCAAGTGAGGGTATAGACTCCTCGCTTGCCCAATTTCTATCCATTTTTCACTGCTTGGTTTTGAACCCTTGAGCCCAATCCTGAGGTACTCAGCATCCCCTCTCCACATGGTTCTCACCTTCTAGTCCAAAACTATATCTTCCTGTAATTCATTAAGATATTCAGGAACAGATCATCAATAGAAGGAAATTGACTCTGCTCTTCGGGATCTTCAATTAATGAAGGTTCAAATAGTCTCAAGATATCTTCATTAACAACTAAGTAGATGAGCATGTAAGCTGGTAAATCAAGGCGAAAAGCATTCTCACCAATTTTCTCAAGTATCTTGAAAGGTCCATACCTAATTGGCTTCAGCTTCTTACCTTCACCTTGCATTCTGTCTTTGTTGATATACATCCAGACTTGATCACCAACTTGGAAACTATGCTCAATCTGATGCTTATCATGCCTTGCCTTGTACTTGGCTTGGCTCTTTTCCAGCTGTTCCTATATTGCCTGGTGAATCTCTTGGAATTGTTCAATGAACTTGGTTTCCTTGTCCACATCACTGTGTCCATCAACCACTATGTCTTTACCAAAGACAAAATCCAAGGGATACCTTGGTGTGAAACCAAAATAGGTCTCAAAAGGAGATCTTTGTGTAGAATAATGTTTAGCTCGGTTGTAAGCATGCT
>APFE030523257.1:0-39104 GCA_000404065.3 Pinus taeda | reverse complement strand
GTCTTTGAAGATCAGGCAGTGCTAGTACTGGTGTTGTACTAATCTTTTCTTTTAAGGTGTCGAAGGCTTTCTGCTATTTGCCTCCCCACTGAAACACCTTTTTCAATCCTGTTAAAGCATGTAAGGGAGCTACAATCAAGGAAAAGCTAGCAATAAAATTTCTCCAATACTATGCTGCTCCTAAGAAGCTTCTATCTTCTGTAGCAAATTTGGGTTTAGGCTAGTTTACAATGACTGCAACCTTAGAGGGATCTATCTTCAATTCACCACCCCCTACAATATGACCCAAATTATTCAAAGATGTTTTGCCAAATTCACATTTTGAGAGCTTAACATAAACATTTTCTCTTTTCAAAACATCTAGAGTTTGCTTGACATGCTTTAAATGTTCTTCCCATGTTTTACTGAATATAAGAATGCCACCCAAATATACAATGACAAAATCATCAAGAAAAGGTCTGAGTACATCATTCATTACTCTCATGAAAGTAGCAGGAGCATTAGTTAAGCCAAAAGGCATAACCAACAACTCATACAATCCTTGCTTTGATTTGAAGGAAATCTTCCATGCATCTTGCTCTACAACTTTGACCTAATGATAACCACTATGCAAGTCCAACTTGGAAAAATAAACAACTTCTTTCAACTGATCTAATAGATCATCTATGCAAGGAAGGGGATAACGATTTTTGATCATTATCTTATTCAGTGCTCAGTAATCAATGCATATTCTCCATGAGCCATCTTTCTTTCTCACCAAGACAATTGGAGACCCACATGGTGATGTGCTAGGTCTTATGAACCCTTTCTTAAGCAGCTCCTGTAACTGCTTCTTGATTTCTGCATTCTCTAAAGTTGACAACCCATACATTCCGATGTTAGGCAATGGAGCATCTTGCTGCAAATTAATATCATGTACTATTTCTTTTTTGGGTAGTCCTTTAGGTTCTTGAAATAGTATATCATATTCCGAAACAACTTTTTCTAAATTAGCTTGCTATTTAGCATTACAACTCTCAAATATACTGGTTTTATTAGGTTTCTTTTCCTTTACAACCATCAGTAAAAATTGCTTGCATGAATTTACAATTCTCTTCATTTTCCCTAAATTTATGAGAGTATAATTATTCTTGAGTTTATAAGCTCTTACAATATATTCGATTCCATCTTTAACGAGTTGATACTTGTTCTCAGCTCTATAGAAATTAGCTTTCCTATCATACAAGTAAGGACTTCCTAAAAAAATTCCACATATATCCAAAGGAAATATATCTAACTCAACCTCATCTACAAACGCTGACCCAAAAGAAAACTTAAGTTTACATTGTCTAGTCACTTGTAGCTTTGCTTTATCACATAACCAACCTGATGGATATGGCTTCTTGTGAGGTGTGGCTAGTAATCCCAACTTCTTTACAATTGCTTTATAAATTAAATTTACTTTTGAGCCACTATCAAACAAAGTATCAATCTTTTGATGCTTGGAAATAACTCGAATATGAAAAATCTTATGTCTTTTCCTCTCATTTTCTTCATTATCAGTAGATTCTGTAGAATTACTAGTAGATGCTTCACAGTTTTTACCTTTTATACTTGTGGCTACGATTGTTGTTTCATCTCCTGAGTCTGACCCCAAATCCTTTTGAATAGTTGCAAGAGTCTTCTTATTTTTGCCATCGAACTTCTTGGGTCTTAGCTCTTGATGCAGGATCCAATAGTGTTCATCATCATGCCCATCCTTCTTACAGTGAGTGCATGAACATTTGGTTTTTTGTACAACATTTGTCTTCCTCTCTTTCCATTTCTATTTTCTCTTTTCCTTGCTTTTGCTTGCAGTGGGTTTTGATGATCCCCCAACTTCTGGGTTCACATTCTTGCCTCTAGCCCCTAGATGTGTAGCCTGAACAAATACCTCATCTATGCTAGTGGGATTAAACATGAGAATAGTTTGCCTTAAGTAACTGTGTAGACCACCTATATACTTCAGCAGAATTTCAGGTGAGTCTAAAGAAATTCCTAGAATCAAATCTCTTTTCCTAAATTCTTGAGTGTAGCCTTGTACACTTTACCCTTTTAATTGGCGAAGAGTTTGTCAACTCATCATGGCTTGCTGTATATAGCCTAGTGGATAGAATTTATTTTTAATTGCATAAACAAATTCACTCCAGACATAAAGAATTTAACCATGCTTCTTCATGTCAGCTTGTGTCCTACCTTCCCACCATACCAAGGCAGTGCCTCCAAGGTGTAGGCTAGTCAGCTGAATCTTAATTTTGTTTGAGTCAATGCTCTGCACCTTGCAATGCACATCAATCCATCTAATCCAATTATCCAGCTTTTCTGCATTCAACTCTCCATCATACATCGACAAATCAAACTTAACATCTAATTTAATCAAAGATGTTTTGTTTTTATTTTTAGGGCTATTAGGAGGTGTGGGCAGCGTTTCTTCTTTCCCTTTTCCTTTAGAATGGTCATGGAGGAGAGATTCTTCTACTCCTTATTTGGAGTTTGTTGAATCTTCTTCTCTACCTTTCTTAAATTCTCTATACATTTCCTCCACCATGGCTCTCATGGTCATGAAACTATCCATGAATTGGGAGTCTGATTCCAAGGGACTTTCTTTTGACATTTTCCTCTTAGGGTAGACTCTTCCAATTTCTGGGTTAGCTTCAACCAACTCTCCTTCTCCTAATTTAAGCTTTGATCTAGTTAGCATTCAACAACAAAATCCAGCACAAGCTTGTCTAACCTTAACAACCTAGAGCTCTGATACCACTTGATCTGGAATTTAACCAGGACAAAGAATTACAGGTATTATAGACTCATGTGCATGGATGTTCCTATGTTGCTTTATGCAACGGATCGATAAGATTGCAAAATACATAGACACTGAAGCAGTTAGAGAAAACACAACAGGAAAACACGTAAATACAAAAAGTTTAATAAGGAGTTCAACTAATGCTCCTAAGCTACGTCTCCTGGTCTAGCCTTCAGTGGTGGCCTCTTATTATGTTTTCAAAGCAAAGTTTTTATAACAGTGAGCTCAATTTGAGTCTCACTCAATAGATATAAATCAATAGGACTGGACTTAGATCCCCCAAGTCTCTGGAGTACACAGACTCCCCTTACTAAAACTTGACCTCTGTTGGTCACAGTAGCATGAGCCCAATCTGAGACTCATACATGACAGGCCTATGCCGAGGAGTTCACTTGAACCTCTCAAGCCTTCTCTGGAGTACATAGACTCTCTGACTCTCTCTGGCTCTGTCTCGATGCTACCTTTACTCTGCAGGTTAACTCGACTTACTTTCTTTGTTCTCTGCTCTTAGCTTTCTTACCCACTTTTCTCACTGCTTACTTTGTCTCTGTTAGTTCATGGCTTTAAAGCCAATCTGCTTTCAGACTGTTCGTTTCTACTTCCCGGCATTCTAGTTCTTCTACCTCTATCCGTTTGAATTCCCCTGTTCTACGTCATCATCATTGTGTAACGCTTCATAGGGAGGTGGCCACCTGTTTCATAACGAAATGAGTGTTATTTCTCTTGGAAATGTTTGAACAATCATTATTTCCGTTTAACTCCCAGATTGTCTACGAACATGATTCTTCTGCAAGCTCATCGTTCATGCCGGACTTCAAACTTTATAAAACTCAGCTTGTTTACCCCATTAAATCTGGTCATCCGTTGGATGACATGTCCGCTGTCGATCTAGAGCCTCCAGATCCTACAATCTCCATCCATATCGAGCGGGTAAGTTGCATGATGTTTACCCGTCTGATGTGAACAGTTTTCTCTCTCTTCCATTGGGTGCGTGGCACCCAGAGTGTGGCATCAGGTGGACTCGATTGAAACCACTTACCACTCGAAGCCCTTCCGATATCCTGCCAGTTTTTGTGTAGGACTTGCCTCTGACGGAATTGACGAATTTTGTACGATTTTTGACTTTTCGGGTCTGGGTCGCTTGAGGTTCTTTTCTTCTTTGAGGGCTTTTCCCAATGATATGCGATTAGCAACTTGTCACTAATGGCATATCAGAAGCCTCCCCCATTTCTCAAAAAGGCCTCCCATTTTGTTGTTTCATGGCAGCGCACGTTACCATGGGCCAACAGTCTTTGCGCCTGACCAAGGGTCCTCGTTGCTCTGTGCTGTTCACAAATTACAACTGTTCCGAGGGTATTTCTCATAAGCTCAACCTTTGTAAGTCTTTGAAACTTTGGCATGAATTTTACAGAGTTATAAAAACTTAGGGAGTTCTTTAGGATCCAATTCGGATCAATGAGCTTATCGATTATGAAGGAAATCCTCTCGTTAAGCCCTGAAACGAGCTTTACCTCAAAAAGTACTATTCTTAGGTCATATTGCATGGTTACTTATGTACAATAGTGTGTGATTCATTTTTGTACAATGTGGTTTTGTGTGATAGTTTTCAAACAACTTTCCTGTTTACGATGCTTTTCTTGCTTTGCAGATGTTTGTAGCTCCTCACGTTGGTTTTGCCGATGGTGCTTGCGAAGTACCCAGAACATATCATCCATGACATTGGCTATCTATAACCCTAATGGTGATTTGATTGATCTTCAAGGTATCTACTTGGGTTGTAAAATCAACAACATTGATGAATAGAGTGCGGTCATCGAACTGTTGTTAGAAGCCATCGCCCTAGGCATCAGGGAATTGGTCATCAACCTGGATTCACAGCTTGTCGTCCTTCAACTTAATGGGGAATATTCTATTAGGAACCCTCAAATATTACAAATGTATCTCCGTATCGGTATATTGGAAAGACATTTTGATTATATTACATATCATCATATTCCTAGACGCAGGAATACATTGACAGATGCACTATCTAATTACATGTTGGATAAACATTTATGAAACATGTAAAAGATAAGGCAAACCATTTGTACCATAATAGACAGGAAAATAAAACATATATACATATGTGAGAATGTTTTATACCTCAGAACCCCAAAAAATAATATGTGTGTCTATAATAACATTGGTGACTCGTAGGCTTCGTACATCCATGGCATGCAGGCCTAAAAATATATGTAAGTGCTTGACCTAGGAACTACTCAACATGGTTGTCATGATAGCATGAGATAGCTTGTGCAACACGACTCAACAATCGACGGATCCGATCTGAGACTCCCATTGTGTTCCTCTGGTACCACCGAGGCATGTCTCTGATCTGCGCATACTCTGGGATACCATGAGTCAACCCCTCAAGGTTCCTCGTGATGTTGTACTCATTATTGCTCCCTTCTTGATAAGGGGTGACAACATCAATAGGATGGGGGACGTGCCTGGCTATCGGGGACATCTCGACTGGCTACTCTAGTCCAACATCTGCATAGACAAGTGAAATTTTATAAGCATGCATATACCAAAAACAATTAAAAAACATCAAAATAAAAGAATCGATTTTTTTACCTTCGTCATTGAAGTCCTCTCCATCTGGTAAGGGCATATCTGGCTCTCCATCGAAATCAGTGCCGCTGTACAGCCAACCCTCCACGACGATCTTATGTTGTCGTGGCCATGAGAAGAATGTCGGTTGGTATGACATATGTTGACTCCAAGTGATCCTAGGCATCAAACGACTCCAGCGGACCATCAACGGATCACGTGGCGTAGGAGGATCAACCTCAGTCAACTGATATTGGAATAATGGCACTTGTTCTAGGAAAAAGGTCACAAGTACCGATCTAAAGCCAAATTGCTTGAGATTCCCTACCTTGGCCTTGGACAACTGGCACTTGATGTTCATCTTCATGGCCTCTACCTAGTTGAAGATCGTAGGAGTTGTGCATTCAATAGCATATAAGGAACTTCAACTTGTTAGTCTCATGTTCTGCTTGGGACCCTTCCACACTATTGATGGTCAATAGAAGCACCCTTAGTGTCAAATCCTACACACTAGAAATATCTATCTACCCTCTCTTGGATTTTAGGGCCTCAGGAAAATGTTCGACAAGTAGGGAAGATATGTTTGCCCCGACCGGATGTGACCCATACAAGTTCACTGGCTCACCTCTGCGAGACAGTCCAGTCATGAAGTAGATGTTTGAGATTGTCAACTCTAACTCCTGGTCCCCATTGACAAAAATATTATGATTGATGTCCCAAAGGCTTATCAAGTATCAAAGCAATTCGGGCTAGGCCCGCATCCCTAGGGTAAGGAAAAATTTGAGGCACCCGCAAGCCCTCAAAGCCTCTAGGAAATTTGGATCATTCAATGCCTGGGTGTCAACATCTTCGTGTTCTCTTTCCTTCCAATCCACCATTTTCGGAAATTTCTCTCCTATAAAAGCCATTTATTGAAGTCAATAATCGATTTTGACATATAAAATTCAATTTTTAACGGTCAGTTCTTGAGAAAAAATGGGTTTTCCTTATCCTTGGGACCGGTGCACCTATTTTAGAAACATGGCGCGATCCTGTGCCCAGAAATTGCGCCGACTGAGGGCGAAGCAATTTCTCAAAAAACCTCCCTAAAAATCCAAAAAATGGCTAAAAATAGAAATGAATGGCATGAAAGTGGAGCTCAGGGCTTTGGTTGTTACTTGGAACTTACGGCTCGTCGATTGACCTCTTGGATATCCCGCAATCTGCTCCGCAACAACTAGGGCAAAAGTGGGTAAAAAGTCTTCACTACAAAGGTAAAATGGTAAATGGTAAAAATATATGTACTTTCCCCCCTTTATTCGTTTTTTCATGAAAATATTAGTTTTTGTAAATATTTTTGACTTATTTTTCCTCAAGGAATCAATAATACACTATGCCTTACTTGTGCAGCAATAGGTGATGGATGTTCGACGATGATGATGAGTTACAGTTTAGCTCTTTTCTTGACTCGTTAAACTCATATGAAAAGATTTCCAAGTATTTTTTCCCTTTTTGACTCGTTAAAGAGAATAAAAATGGGGTTCTACTTTCAGCTCTTTTTCAACCCTTTAAAAACAAAAAGATGGCCAACCCCTTGTCGTTTCAAATTCGTTAATGGATGTGAAACGTCGTGCACTTAGTATAAGTTTACCCCTTTTTCAGGCTGGGAGGCACTATTTACAAAAAAGGTACTCCTTGATTAAAATGGTCAAGTGGTTCTCTCAAGTGTTGTTTTCTACCTTTCCGGGCTCAAGAGACACAAATGTATGAAAGGGGACCATGTGGAGTTTTTTTTTACGTGTCTTTTTCAAACTCTCTAAACATGAAAAAGATACCGAGTTACACTTTGTTGGACTCGTTAAAATATTAAACGACATTGGATTCGTCACCATGACGAACACGATATTCTCCTTCCTAGGTCTTGTTAAACTTACTAGGTCAGATTCGTCCAAAGGATGAAATTACAGTGCAAGCATATGTTATCCCCTTCAAGCTTGTGATTAAAAAATAATTGGGTACTCGCTAGAAATGGTGGGGGAAAATTTGGAAATCTATTAGTCATGTCGGCAACTCATTCTTGAACATGAAACTCTTTGCTTCGTGTCGGGTTGGGACATCCTCCTTTGTATCGTTGACCTTGCTGGGTTTGGGCCGTTTATTTTTCCTTCCATCTGATCTCTGCTACATCATGATGACCATCGATCCTATGGATCCAAAAGCTGCCAAACTTCCAGATGTGTGGCTGATATGTTCAAGAGTTGTCCTTCTGCAATTACACTTATCTTTGATTCTCTGTATCATCCAAAATAATTTTGCATCCTCTCATCTCATTTCGATGATGTGCGATTCATTATGCCCTCCTTCGACATGGTCTCTTTCCGTCGACTTCAACTCATTATCCAGAAAGTTGACCGAGAGACTCCCTTCCAGTACCTTAGAGCTTGCATGCCTTAATGGCAAGTTCTTCACACTCGATCGAGTGATTTCACGGGTGTTTGACTTCAGTTCTTGTATTCACATTCCGTGAACTATGTTGATAGTACCTTGAGGACCATTGTCATTATTGGTGGTTTCTCTCATTCTTGTTAACAATTTACATCATTGACTAGTAATCAAGCGACTTTCTAGCATGTTCGATGTCAACACATCTATTCGCATGCTAGGATCTATATTTTGATCAGGTCATGTTGGAGCACAAGACCCTGGACCCTGGAGCAAAGTGGTGTGACATGGTTAAACTTACTAGGGTTGTGGGCTGTTGTTTTTTACTTGTTTCAGGAACTTGATGAAGGAAGCGGGAGATTGTTGAAGCAAGAAAGAGAGGACATCATCAAGCATGATAAGTGATCAAGAAGTAGGCCCTATTGATTGATTCTAACTTAAGGAAATCTTCCTTAGAATGTGACTGTTGTGGCTAGACCCATTATCAAGCTAGAGGAATACGTTCATGTCCACACTTATAATTTTACTTCACGACAATAGGCAGTGTCAATGAATTCCAAGTGCGCTTAGGAAGGAGTGACAAAGTTATATGCTAGGTAGTTCCACGGAAAGAAGAGTGCCATGACATGTCAAGGAGTGGTACGGTATGATAGGGAGTGCTAAAGCATGCCATGGAATGCAGGGAATGCCAACATGTGCCACATAGTGCTAAGGGATTGTTAGAGATGCCAGGTGTTATGCCATGTCAAGATGTAAATTATGTTGCTTAGTTGTTTTATGGCCATGGTTATATGTGAGCCTTGACTTTGTAACTTGTTAAGTGGGATGAGCTAATATTGGGCATGAGTAGCCTAAGATGAGTTATAGTCCATTATTAGGTGAAAAAGGGATAGTATAGTTGTAGTAACTGTAACTTGCTCAAGATGTTGTAGTTGAGGTAGGACTTGTTTGGTTCCCAAGTCTTAAAACCAATAAGGGTAGTTATGAGGGCATGATAGCTAAGGAGTGCTAGGGCCTGCCAAGGAATGAGAAGGTGTGATATCACATGCTAGATAGTGTCAATGCATGTCGAGGAGTGTTGGGGAGTGTGAGGGAATCACAAGGGAGAAATAGGTCAAAATGCATGGAAACGAATGAACAAGAGTGTCTTCTAGCTGTCCCAAGAATGAAGTGTATTAGGAGAATTTCAGAATAAGACTGTCAATAGGTAAGCCTACGATTACAATAAGGGGATGGAGACTTTTTTCTAGGGACAACACTATTTTTTCAATGGCTTGATTGGGTTCCTAAGTCACAAAAAAAGTAAGGCTATCTATGAGGGCATGACAACTAGGAAGTGCCAAGGTGTGCAAGGAATGCCAGGAAGTGATAACACATGCTAGAAAGTTCCAAGGCATGTTAGTCATTCCAAGACATGCCAAATGTTAAGGCATGCCAAGAGGTGTTCGGTGCTAGGGTGTAGCACCAATGCATGCTAGGGAGTGCCAGGGGAACACAAGGGAGGACTAGTTTCAATTGCATGTAAATGAATGAATAAGAGTGTGTGATAGTGAGTGTTAGCAAGTTCTGGGTGTGCTAAGGAGGCATTGCTAGGGTATGTTAGGTAGTTCAAGGGAAACACAAGGAAGGAATATTTTCAATTGCATGGAAATGAATGAATAATAATGTATTATATGGAGTGTTAGCAAGTTTTGGGTGTGCTAAGGGGGCATCTATGGACAGAATTTGGGATGGTTTGGAAAAAAAATTGTGTTTTGGTGCAGGATTGCAATTTTTTGGCATTTTTTTGTCTAGGAGCGCAGCAAGTTCACATTGTGCTTCTTCCTCAAGGCTCGAAATAATGAAAAATCAACATTTTTGGAAAGCTTATGACCCCATCTCAAACCCCATTTTCCCACTTTCCTGGTCTGGGGCTCAGGGTTTGATAAATTTGTAAAAAAGAGGCCAAAAACCAATTTTCTGCCCCACTTTTTCCATTTCGTTGCGCACCTGGAGACACCTTGGGAGAATGGCCATATCTCAGCCAAAAATGGGTCATTTTGAGTGAAACAATACTCTAACGACATCTACACTCTCACATATTTCCATAAAAGGCTTCCAATCTTGATTTGGACTTTAGAAAGACACTAACAAATGGTCTCCAACAGCTTGTTGTACACCTGGAAATTTCTGAGATTTTTGTAAAATATTCACTATGTAATTTTTTGTAATTCCTAGTTTGACTTTGGTAAAAGTCAAAAGGGTGAAGTAGATGAATGTGACGGGTGAAATTAAATGTAAATAATGGGTGGTTAGTATTTGTAAGTGGTTTTAATGTAAATTTGACCTCATTTATGAGAGAGGTTGGAGTCAAAGCTAATTGTAAAAGTTGTTTTTAACTTCCCTAGACATTACGGCTTCATTAGAACACCTCATGGAACAGTTCTTAGAGTCATTGATTTGACCCCTGAGAGTGGGGAGATGTTGTTTTGGTCTTTATGTATCAGCTTATTAGTGATATAATGGGTTGTATTTTAGAGGAGAGAACTATTGTAGCTTGTACTTGGACATTTTCTGGAAATCAAAGGACACAATTTGCAACTATTATCTAGAAATTCATGTGTAGTAAGTTTGTGATGTTATTTTTTCTCTATTATAGCTCTATATGAAATATATTCATCTTCTCTTTCCATTCATCAATTATTAAATGGTTTTCCTTACATTTTATAAACAAAATTATTTGCATAAAGCTTTGTTTTGATGGAAAAATCATTACATGTTACTTTATTTCTTGCTTAATGAATTCATGTTTCATGCTCATTAAGACCTTTTGCTTATTCTAAACACTACACTACACCGACAAACCCTAAGATCCATCACAAAAGTAATGCTACCTTGCTCCTTTTTATATTTTCTGTTGTAACCCCTTGATCCTCTGACCTAGCTACCTGGTTTTTCTCCCTTATCCAGCACTAAAATCCTAAATTTTCCAAAACCCACCTGAGTAGCTATCTAGCCTAAAATCCTTTACATTCCAATCATCTCTTTGTTGTGAAAGAGAGACCTCTCTGGTTTGGTAGGGCTAGCTACAAAACTAAAAGCTTGGTCTGTGGTTACCTTTGTCGATCTCCTCATCAGCCTAAGATATTGTGGAGGATAACAGAGGGCATGAAAACGAGGGAGTGCCAAGATGTTCTAGTGAATGTAATGTTCCCAAGTCATGCAAAAATGTAATTCTAGTTGTAAGGTCATGACTGCTAAGGTGTGTTAGGGAATTCTAGGGCATGCTAACATGTGATAGATAGTACGAAGACATGTCAAACAAGATAAGATGTGCCAAGTGCTAAGGCATGCCAAGATGTACAAGGGTGTGACAATGCATGCCTAAGATTGTCAAGGGAACGAAAGGGAGGAACAAGTTAAACTACAAGGAGATGAGCACATAATAGGGTTAATAACTCATCAATTTACCTTTTCCATGAGGGGCATGCTAGGCACACCAACACTAGGTGCCAATAGGTGCCAAGTGACAAGTGCCAATGCATTCTAAGTGCCAAATATTCCTTTGTTTCTTCTCATCTAGTTTCCAATAATTGATCTCAAATAACTTTAATATTAAACCATGCCAAATCATACCCAGTCATCTCAACGCATGCCAAACAAGCTAATACTTGCCAAGTGCTAATTTGCGTTAGGGAGTGTGATGCATGCTATGAAGTGGAATAGCATATCGAAGAGTGCTAAGGTGTGCTAGAGAGTGCCAATGCATGCTGAGGAGTGTTAGGGAGTACTAGGACAAAACAAGAGAGCACTACATCAAAATGCATTGAAGTGTAGGGGATTGTTAATGAGTGCTAGTTGTCATGCTAAGAAGGGAGTGAAAAGGTATGATAAGCATGGGTAAGGCATGCCAGGGAATATTAGGGAATGTCAAGAAGTGTTAGAGTATGCTAGGTAGTTTCGGGGTGTGCTAGCATGTGCCAAATAGTGCCAAGTCATTTCAGGTGCTAAGACATGCTAGGATGGGCATGGTGCCCAAGTATGCCAATATGCGTCAAGGAGTTTCAAGGCAAAAAAAGGAATAACCAAGCTCAAATGCAAGGAAATGAACACATAAGAGGGTTAATAAGTCAAGACTTTATCTTTTTTAACAAGAGCATGCTAGGCACACTAATAATATGTTCCAATACATGCTAAGCGCCAATGTGTGCCAAGTGCTAATGTTTTTCATTGCAATATTATGCCAAAGTGTTCCAAGGCATGCAAACACATGATAGAGGAGTGTTATGCTATTATAGGGCATGCCAACATGTGCTTGGGCATCCTACTCATGGCAAGATGTTCTAGGTACAAAGATGTTCCAAGACATGCGAGGTGCCAAGGAATGTTAGTGTACTCTTCCAAAGCATGTTAAGGTGTGCCATGAGTGTTGAGGAGTGCTAGGTGTTGGGCATGGAATTGAGGCATGTTTTGGGGCTCAAAACCCATGTTTTGAATGAGTCATGTTGTAAAGCCCCGTGAATTGCAGGCGTGGAAGTAGGTTAGAGTCATAGGGTTGTTCGCCCTAGTTTTGGATGTAATGTCAGCCTACTCATGGTTCACGGACCATGGAAGTGTATAAATAGAGCAAGGCTCTAGGTTCTAAAATACATCAATGGATGGAATGATCTAAAGATGAATAGAAAGTGAGTCTAAGTGCGTAAGTGTGTTTTGGTTTGTAGAGTAGGAGAAGGCTCTGAAGCTGAGTGCGAAGAGGCCTAGTAGTCCGTAGCTGAGTGCACGGACCCTTGCAGCTGAGTGCATAGAGTGGAGTCGAGTCTGTAACCAAATAAGAGAATAATAAAGAGAACTTTTATCCAAATTCTATGTATCTATTTTGAGTTATTACTTATTTGATATCAATTGAAAATATATTGTTTATTTACTACGCGCATTTGTATGAATGATTTATATTGCTAAGTATACTTTACACCTGCAAGTAAGCTAAGTTAATCAACTAACGGTGGAATATTAGTAAGGACTTGGGTAATAACAGTGTTCGGCCACCAAGTAGGGTTGTGCAAAGGCAACATCACAGGCTGCAAGGTATGGGTAAGTGTGTTTAGCGACGTGCACACAGGGTCGAACCGCAGACCACTCGAACTCATCAGACATCTCTAGGGTGTGGAAACATGGTTTTGGCACCCTCCCATACTACTTCGGGTCAGACCTCAGTCTGCACTCCATAGACTATTGCTGAAAGGGCCAGTAGTACCAGATTTGTTTGGCTAAATCACCTCTAAAATTGGGTCAGGCCCCAACAAGCCAAAAAATGGTTCCATTGTTGGGATCGGGATCTGCATAAGGGATGTCTGATGTCGTGTCATTCGAATCCGACAAAGAAAGAAATTGAAGGGTGCTTGGACAAAGAAATTCACGAGTTCGCAGTGCAGGAAAATAGGAATCCATGAGTATTGAAGGAACGATGGTTAGAGCATTACTTATACACGAAAATCCATGAAATTTTATTTGCATCCTTCCCCTCTGAATTGTATGAGTGGATTGCAAAGCTAGCAGATAGTTAAGGAAGGTGTAGGCTCGACAAACTGATTGTGTGGACTCCAGAGTTGGTGCACAAAGTAAAAGCATTAGAAGATAAGCTCGCGTGTGCTGTGGACCATTGGCTCGATCGAATCATAGGAGGGTTTATCACTGAGTTCACGGTAGATACTTCAGTTAGCTACAACGAGGTAGAACGACGCTTCCTCAAAGGACCATGATGTAAGTACATTAAATCTTTGAAAACTTGGATTAAAATGTTACGCAAAGTGGGAGGACCTATAGAAACAAAGGTAGTGAAAATATAGAAACTAGCCCCTTGATTTCACCTCGGTGAGAAAGCGAGGAAGAGCTCATGAAGGTTTCACCAAGGAGTGCATTCAGTCTGATAAGGTAGCAAATTCCGTGCATACCACCCCCACCTACACCACCACCATTTTCACCATCTTCACCCCCATTTTCACGCACACCACCTCCGCTACCACCACAGTTCAATATGGCAAGCACAATAAAGTTACCGGTAATTAGAGTAGGAAATGAAGATCCGAACCAATTTTGGTTCGTAGTAAAGGTTGTATGGGAAGCGCAAGGAGTCACAGATGACAATATCAAGAAGGAAACACTAGTTAGTGCATTGCAGGATCATGCAATGACATGGTACATTAAGCATTCTAATGACCATCCAAATGTGGGGATCACAAATATCTAGGCTACACTGAAGAAGGAATTTAGCAGGCCAAAATCGGAGACAATCGATTATCAGGTTTAAGGAAATCATGATGCTTCCAAGCGAGACCCCCTAGGAATTGGATTAGAGATTGAAAAGCATGATTCGTGAAGCCAACATGACCTTGACAGATGGGCAACACTGCACATGGTTTGTGGCGTCACTAACGCTGCATCTAAGGATGACGTTGTCGCAACAGAAGTTATCCACCCAGCCCGAAGATTTGGTGATTGTAATGAGACTGCACAAGATCCCAATACAAGATCCTAACCTGGGAGTCCAACAAATCCATGTGGAATAAAAATTTGCATCTGTAAATGTAGAGTTTGAGACAAGACAGGACAACTCACCCATAAGCACATGACGAGGTATGGTTCATAAAATGAAAAGGCTAGGGGAATGACAAGAACCATTGTACAGTCTTTGCGAACAACCTAGCGGTAAGAGGGCCAATGCCATTGAGACCAGAGGCACAAGTAGGGCCGAGCGTGACGCCTGCATTATGGTGTGCGATTTGTCAAATAGGAGGGAAGCATGCTACAGAGAACTATCACGTATTACAAAAGTATACGCAGACGTCCCAACAGTTTTTCTGTAATTTCTATAGGTCAGTAGGCCATGATGAACACACCTATAGAACTTATGAACTAATGATGGATCATACTCCTACCTATAGAGTTCAGACTGAAACACGAGCCCTTGATCAAAATACAGGGACGGCACACACTGGATTTCAGGGGTGCGGATGAGGTCGAGGTGGAATGGGACCAGGAAGGGGTCACAGACAGCTGATTTGTTACAATTGCGGAGGGCTAGGACATTATGGCTGCAATTTTACAAATTCGATGAGAGCCTCATGTTTATATTGTAACCAGTTTGATCATGAGACGAAGCACTGCCCCACACTAATAGCGAGGTTGCACGATAAAGGAATATTCCAGCCTCCATCAACTCAGAATCTACAAATGATGAGATTTGAGCCGCATGACGAGGACTCGAATGAATTCCCCCCAAGGCATGTTTTGGGGCTCAAAGCCCATGTTTTGACCGAGTCATGTTGTAAAGCCTTGTGAATTTCGAAAGTAGGTTAGAGTCATAGGGTTGTCTGCCCTAGTTTTGGACGTAATGTCGGCCTACCCATGGTCCGCGGACCATGGAAGTGTATAAATAGAGCAAGGCTCTAGGTTGTAAAAGACATCAATGGATGGAATGATATAAACATGAATAGAAAGCAAGTCTAAGTGCGTAAGAGTGTTTTGGGTTGTAGAGTAGGAGAAGGCTTTGCGGCTGAGTGCGCAGAGGCCTAGTAGTCCACAGCTGAGTGCGCGGACCCCTGCAGCTGAGTGCGTAGGGCGTAGTCGAGTCTGTAACTGAAGAAGAGAATACTAAAGGGAAGTTTTATTCTAATTTTGTGTATCTATTCTAATTTATTACTTGTTTGATATCAATTGCAAATATATTGTTTATTTACTACACGCATTTGTATGAATGATTTATATTGCTAAGTATACTTTACAGATGCAAGTAAGCTAAGTTAATCAACTAATGGTGGAATAGTAGTAAGGACTTGGGTAATAACAGCGTTCGGACCCCAAGTAGGGTTGTGAAAAGGTAGCATCGCAGGCTGCGAGGTATGGGTAAGTGCTCGTAGCGACGTGTGCGCAGGGTCGAACCGTGGACCACTTGAACTCATTAGACATCTCCAGGGTGCAGAAATCTAGTTCTATCACCCTCCCATACTACTTCGGGTGAGACCTCAGTCAGTGCTCCATGGACTGTTGCTGAAAGGGCCAGTAGTATCGGGATTTGTTTGGCTAAATCATCTCTGAACCTGGGTCAAGCCCCAACAAGCCAACACTAGGTCTCTCTCATTAATATAATTGGCAGAGCTTGATTATGTATTAAATTATATAGTTCCTACACACACTAGTGGAACTTTATTTAAAGGAAATTTGCTAGATAATAAACCTAATAGAGATGAATCATGTGTTGAGTCATAGCAAAAGTATATTCTTATGACTTGAGGGAAATTATACGCACTAATTACTTCTTAACAAGTTGATTGACTATTATAACCACTATGACCTTGGACACATAATGAAAAATACTCCACAACAATGGTCTTAAATTGTTATCTTTTGAAAAAAATATAGTAACAAGTACATAACATCATCAAAAACAAATTGGAATGATCAATGATGACAAACATTTTTTGACCATCACCAAAAGTAACCAAAAAGGGCATTGGTGAGGGTCAATAAAATATCGTCACTAGAAGTTTCACCAAAAAGAGAATTAGTGATTGGCCTTTAACGACCCTCACCAAAAGTGTCACCAAAGAGAAAATTAGTGATGGGCCTTTAATGGCCCTCACCAAAAGTGTCATTGAAAATGGCTTTGGTGACAAACCTTAAAGGACCATCACTATATACACTTACAACAATGATATTTTAAAGACTGTCACCATATGCGACATTGGTGACAAACCTTAAATGTCTATCACGGGCATGAAGCGTCATAAAAAACTCATTGGAATGATCAATGATGACGAACATTTATTGAGTGTCACCAAAAATAACCAAAAAGATCATTGGTGACAGTCAATAAAATATTGTCACTAGAAGTGTCACCAAAGAGAGAATTAGTGATGGGCCTTTAATGACCCTCACCAAAAGTGTCACCAAGGAGAGAATTAGTGACGGGCCTTTAATGACCCTCACCAAAAGTGTCATTGAAAATGGATTTGGTGACAAACCTTAAAGAGCCATCACTATATACACTTACAACAACGCTTTTTTAAAGACCATCACCATATGTCACATTTGTGATGGACCTTAAAGGTCCGTCATAGGCATGACCCTCACCAATGACCTTTTTTCTTGTAGTGCTAGCACATAGCCAAGGAAGGTGGACGCTTGACAGTCTTATTGTGTGGACCCCATAGCTAGTGCGAAGTTTGGAAGCATCTGAGGATAATATCGCGCACGTCGTTGATCATTGACTCGATCGTATTATAGAGGATTTGTTACTGAGTTCGCGGTTGACACCTCAATCAGCTACAACGAGGTAGAGCAACACTTTCTCAAAGGACCGTGAGGTAAGTACTTAAAGTCTTTGAATACTTGGATTAAAATGTTGTTGTGCAAAAAGTGGGTTATGTAGTTACCTTGATGTTCAGAGCTACACGAAGCAGAAAGGTTTACAAGAACGAAGGAAAGAAGGGTTCAGAAAATAGCCCCTTGATTTCACCTCTACGAGGGGACGAGGAAGAGCTCATGAAGGTCTCTCTGTGAAGTGCTATTCATATGACAAGGTAAAGAATTCTGTGAATACCACCTTTACCCACACCACCACCAGCTTCATCGCCATCACCAACATATTCACCCGTACCAACTCCACCACCACCATGATTTAGTGTGGAAAACACAGTGAAGTTGCTTGTGTTCAAAGGCTTAGAAAATGAGGATCCAAACCAATTATGGTTCATTGTAAGGGTTGTATGGGAAGTGCAAGGTGTTATAGATGATCATATAAAGAAAGTGACACTGGTTAGTTCCCTGCAGGATCGCGCGCTGACTTGCTATATTAAGTACTCCAACGATAATCCGAATGCGAGAGTCGTGGATATCCAAACAACGCTGAATAGGGAATTTAGCAGGCCAAAGTCTGAAGCACAGTTGATTGTGGGATTCAAAGAGATCATGATGCTACCAGGCGAGACTCCTTGGGAGCTAGATCAAAGGCTAAAATGTATGATTCACGAAGCCAATATGAATCTAACAAATGGACAACATTGCGAGTGGTTTGTAGCTTCGCTACTACCACATTTAAGGTGTACTATCACAATAGAAGGTAACAACTCAAGCAGAGGCTTTGGAGATTGCCATGAGGCTTCATGAGACCCCAATTTAGGATCCTAACTTAGGAGTTCAACAGATCCACACGCAGCTGAAGAATCTGTGCCTTGAGATACAGAGTCTGAAACAGGATAGGACGGTTCATCTAGAAGTGTGCAAAGAAGTATGGTGTGTGAAATGCAAGAGTTAGGGTCGTGACAAAGACTATTGCCCGGTTTTTATAAATTACCTCATAGGAGGGGGACCAATGCCTTTAAGTCCATAAGCTCAAGTAGGAACTAGTGCAACACATGCTTTGTGGTGTGCAATCTGTCAAATAGCCGGAAAACATGCCACGAACAATTGCCACTTGTTACAAAAGTATACGCAAAATTCACAACAGTTGTTATGCAAATTTTGTAGGTCGGTGGGACATGACAAGCATACTTGCATAAGTTATGAGTTGATGATGGTTATAACTCCCACCTACAGAGTTCAGGCCGAAACGTGGCCCCTTGACTAGAATGCAGGAATGGCACGAATAGGATTTCAAGGGCGCGAGCGAGGTCGAGGTAGAGGAGGACCTGGTAGAGGTCGTGGATAGTTGATTTACTACAATTGCAGAGGTCTAGGACACTATGCCCATGATTTCATGAATCTAATGTGCCCATCGTGCAAGTATTGCACGCTGTTTGATCATGATATGGAAGATTTTCCTACGCTAATAGCTAGGATACATGACAAAGGAGCGCTATCACCTCCCCTAACTCAGAACCTGCAGATGATGAGGTCTGAGCCACGTGAGGAAGGCCCGAATGTAAACATTGTGCTCCTAAGTGGAATCACAATGGGAGATGACAAAGGCAAACAACTAGAAGATAGTACTTAGGTTCGTAAAGCTGATGAAAGAAGCAGATTTTGATTTGGAGCGCACTCGGGAAACCTTCATGGAAGCTAAGAAGAGCTTCAATGATGCCTCCACTTCAGGAAGCAAAGATAAACTGGAGCTGGAAATGGACCCATCCATACTAACAAATTTACTTGAAACTTGTATGAAGTTACTGCATGACAGTAAGGCTGTGAAAGGGCTATAGGAAATCGTCAATAGGTGTGTTGGGACCGCACCAGGAGAACCGCATGTGGTTTGGAAGATTGGAAAGCATAAGACAAGGACATGATGAGAAATGAGACTTACCATGCAAATCAATCAATATGAAATGGATCAAGTCATCCTAGATTTGGGATGAAATGCGAATATTCTACCGAAACATACATGGGAGTGAATGGGAAGACCTGCATTGCAATTGTCTCCAATTCAACTGAGGATGGCGAATCAACAAAAAATAATAACCATGGGGCGATTGTAGGGAATAACTATGGATATTGAGGGAACGAGTGAGCTGGTGGATTTCAAAGTGATAAATATTGTTGATGACAGCAATCCCTACCCCGCGCTCTTGGGAATTGACTAGGCCACTGACATGAATGGGGTAATCAATCTGAAGAAGTGGAAGATGATCTTTGAGAAGAAGTCACTATGCATAATTGTACCCCTGGAACTTGTTGAAGGGTCGCGCTATATGGAGCCGGTCCATGACTATGAGAGCTATTATGATTTGGACTGTCTCTATCAAATAATAGTGCAAGACCAAGACTGGGTGAATCCCACTGCAAATGGATGGATTACATGGGAGCGCTAAAGCTCCTACCATTCAAATTCTGATGAAGAAATAGAATGATGGCATAATTGGTTACATGAGGTAACTACACTAAATTGCAATATGATGACCAGGTCGCTGCACTGCGTGTCGACAAAAGTAAGAGATATGCCTACTTATGATTGTATGAATGAGGTATATACCTTCTTTGATGCATTTGAATGGGAGGTTCTGGAAAACCAACACTTCCAGGCCTTAGATTGGGTACTGCACTCTACATCCCCAAGATGGTGGGGTACGCACAAAGGAAGTTTTGACGATTGGAGCGAATGTAATAGAATGATGCGCACATGATTTGGGAAGCCTAAGATGTGACTAACAGACAAGTATGATGGGCAAGATGATCCTTGCGCGCATCTGGCCAAGTGGACGTAGGCTTATGGAGAAGAGCCCCAACCTCCATGGATGCGGATGTGCTCTACGCTGAAATACCTGGTCAATAAGCATGTGTTGGGGGGGAGAATGTGTAGATGGCTCTTAATGTTGGGAAAACATTATGCAGTAAGAGAAATCATGCAAAAGTGTTCAACAAAGTACTAGAAACCACGCTGAGCAAGGTATGCAATGCATAGTGAAGTGATTGGGACCTGTGCATACCTACAATATTATGGACTTATCAGATGGCATGCAAGAAACTGACGGGACAACCACCTTTTAGGCTTGTCTATGGAGTGGAAGCTATAATTCCTATGGAATACATCATTCCTAGTTTGCGCATAGTAGCACTCACAGGTATGACAGATCGTGAAGCCCTGGAGGAGAGGCTCACACAATTGGAGGAGCTCGAAGAAGAATGATTTTTAGCTAGATTTCACCAGCAGGTCTAAAAGCAACATGAAAAGGCATGGCACGATCGACATATTAAGTTGCACACCTTTAAGGTGAATGATTTGGTGCTGTTATATGATAGTAAATTTCCAGGGAAGCTCAGAATGCGTTGGTTGGGACCGTATGTTATTAAGAAAGTTACTGATGGTGGCATGGTATAGTTGGTAAAGTTAAATGGAGAATCCTTCCCAAGAAAAGTTAATGGCAGTCATCTGAATCCATACACAAGTGGCCCGACCATTTGACTAGCCGATAGAAGCATAGTCTTAGCACTCTAGGCAGCTGAAAGGAGGAGCGGGACTATAAACTACTATGCCTGGGAACTTCGTGATGACAGGCTTGCGCAAAGTAGCGAAGTGTCACAGGGTATGCGACAGTGTGAGGGCAACTGTGCTGCCACGCAGGTCGGGCAGAAAGTGACCGTTGCAGTCACTATTCACGATGTGTTGCTTGGTTTGAGGCCAAATGGAGTGGGTGGCATGCATTTAAGGTGAACTTTATAGGCTAGATTCTTGAAAATCTGTCGTCAATCTAGCATTAATGGGCTGGATGTCGGGGGAATGGTTGAATTCAAATTCAAAAGGTGCTATAAATTACAAATGGCTATCCAACAAACAACACTTGGCAATTTGAGAACTGAGTTGTTGCGCGCTTAGATATGCATGAACCGAGACTTATTAGATATTCTAAAATCAAATTTGTTACTTGAGAAGCTACCAGAGACACTGAGAGAACTATGGAATCACACTATGGTAGCACCCGAAGAAGTCATGGACGCCAGAGCAATGACTTCTGAGGAAGCCATGCAGGCAATTACGGAAATGGAAGCCCCAGAGAGCACTGGAATAGTCGCTGAGATCCCTAAATCATGATGCATGCCAAGACCTAAGAAGGAAAAGCAGGCCATGATACTGGTGCATACCTTGCCTAAAAATCCGCTGAAGGCCAAGCTCACAATGGAGGAAAAGGGTAAGGCCATTAATTTGGAGGCCGATGAGGAGGAAGAGTTTGAAGAAATCCTGGTTGAGGAGGAGGATGTAGAGATGGAAGTAGAAATCTAGGGTTTAGACCCTCTCACCAGGTTACCTGCACATGTTCCCTTGTGGAAGGGTAAAGTGAAGGCTCCCAAGGATATAGATGAGAGCAAGAGCTCTTTGTAAACTCTGCTTCTCCAAGATGATATTGTGTTTGAAGGATTGCACTTGGGATGGGTGCCCATGCTGAAATTTCAAGATTGGGACCTTGCGGACCACGAGAAGTTCCTGCATTTAGTGACTACATAACTAATGCATTAGAATACAGATGTGCTGACTAGAATGATAGAGTTGGAGCCACGCAAATGGCTCAGAGGTGTTGAGAAAGCAGGGTTGCTAAACTTGCTCTAGGTGTCGCATTAACACCATGGCCCAGTGACCATTTTTGTCATCGGGCAGTTGCTCTGCTTGGTGCATGATGGGTGCTTGTGGCTAGAGGATCCCATCCCCATCTTAGACCATCTGATTCACTTGATCACATGGTTACCTTGCACAGGGGAGGACCCAATGAACATTTTAGAAGGAAAGAGTGATGATTTTGCCATCGTGGAGGCCATGAAAAAGAAGTTTAAGTTGGAGAAAAAGAAGCGGGGGTACACCATCTCTAGAATCAACAACCCTGCTGTTAAGGTCGTGACACAAATATTGGCAGGAAATGTGATGCAGAAGTGTCGTGCAAATGAGGTGTTCGCACCAGTGGTTGCACTAGCAGTGCAGTGTGTAGAAGGGGTCCAGTTCAACTTGGTAAACTATCTATGCGGTGAGTTCCTTGAGAATTGCTGTGAGGCACAAGAGCATGGAAAAACATTTAATTATGCATGTCTCCTGTTGTTGATACTACTGGTGGCATGGGAGTTGCTCGAACATAGCCAATTCCTGTTGATTGCACAAGACCTTCTAGAGGCAGTGAAGTACGCTTTACTATGGGCAACCAGGGACACACAGAGGATAAGGGAGAGCAAGATATTTTGGGTGCTCATAGAGATGAACATCAGGATGGGGATCAATCACAAACCGCGGTTATCGCCCATAGTCTAGAACAGCTTGCAGAGCTTTGCAAAGTTCAAAGCCTACTTCCACCATGTCTTCATCAGGGCGTGGAAGGACCCCATGAAGATGTGGCATGAGTTACCATATTTGGCGACTGAAAATGTAATCTTCACAGTCCTTGAGTCTTGGCCGTCGGAGTGGCGCGCTCCAGATGGCTCCACGATGGAAGTAAAGAAGTCTGCCACGTAGCGGAAGAAGGAAGAGATGAAGCTGCAGATGGCATAGTTGGTGTTTCTAGGAAAATTACTGTCTTGTCGAATGACTAACCCTCTAGGTTTTGTACCTAACCTAGAAATAACAGTTTAAAGCAATTCAATATCTTTCCTATGAGTGATAGATAAGAAAGAGATTATGAAAGACCAACCTATAACTTCCACTTGAATCCTCGTTTGATCTCCCTCTCCTTCGGTCAATCCCGTAACTCCTCCCCATACTTAACACGCTTGGAAAGTACTTGCACAACTACAGAAACAAAGACCTATCAAAGTGTAATGTCCTTCATAGCATAAACATCATAGAATAGAAAATATGATAAACAAATAAATGCATTTACAATTAACACAATCAATTGGGAAAAATCTTGAAGAACTTTATTGAAGAACCCATAAGAAGCCTGATCCATCGCCGTCCTCCTAGCTTCAAGCCTTCTTCACCTCATGAATCAGCAAGAACACACCAACAATATCACAATGCTCTCACCTCAATACTGAAACTAGCAACATTTCCTTACAACTCAGAATAATTCAGCCTTCTGATCTCTTGGATGGGAGATCCTTTTATAGATGATTGCAAGAGGGTGATTCATCAATGGGGATGATGAGTGTCATTCCATTTGTTGAAATTAGTTCCACAAGGGAGGGGAATTGGAGATGGTTTCCTAGTTCCCTTGGTCATCCTTGGGCGAATTCAGAGAGGCAAGTGGCACAAGAGAAGTTTCTAGAACAGTCCATGAGCAACCAACTAACAAACTATCCCGAAATTTTATCCAACCTTGCCCATCACACTTAATAAAGGGTCAAATTGTGATGCATCTCACTTAGACAGTGTAGCAAGTGAGATGCATCTCACCCTAACACAGGGCTTTCAGATATGGTTCAGTTTAGGCACTTTCTAGATGATTTCTGAGATGGAACTTTTGGGGAATGAGGCATTGAGATGACTAAGCTTCTTTAGGGTATAAAACAACTCTTTTAGGGGTTGATGAGCCCTAATATCATCGACATATGAGTCTGGGGTTGATGTGCCAAAATACGTCTATAACAATTTCCCCCTAAAGCATGAGGTTGTAAATGTTCATGTCGGGTGAAATGCTTTATCATGAGGATCAAAAGTTTTGAACTAGAAGGTGACCTACATAAATTACAATAAAATACATCATGATAATATGATTTTTCATGAACTAACTGAGGGAGGCATTCCCATGCTCAGATTTATAAATTTTCATTTCATGTACATAGATCAGATAGTCATCTGCAGATACAGACTTGTGATTCTACAGATTTAGAGTCATAATCCATGATTAGGATGACCATCTGTGTAGAGCCTTTGTACATTTGATGTTTTTGTATCCTTCAATATATCACATCCCGGATGGATGAAACTAGATCTGAGGTCTTCAAACTCGTTCAATCTTCGCTTGATGTACAAGTCAAACCATGTGAAGAGATGTTCTGAGGTCGAACATGGAAAGACATCGCCTGATTACCAACCAATGATGTGAATTGTTAACAGATGCGAGAGGGATCACCGATAATGAAGATGATCCTCAAGGTAAAACAATACATTTCACATGGTGTGAATATATGATTTGATGTCGAACACCATGCAAAATCTTTCAGTCGAAGGCCATTGATGTTGACCTATCACCAAAAGAGGCAAACTTGCCATTGATGTAAACAAGCTTCAAAGCATTGGAAGGGTGTTTCTAAGTCAACTTCTTGGATAATGAGCTGATGTTGACAAGAAGCAACTCGTTGTAGGAAGGCCTTGATGTATTCCACATCTACGACACGAAATGAAGCAAATGTTTCTGAAGATGAAAATGAACTGACGACACAAGGTTCAGGAATGGTGCCTCTTTGAGGTATTGCAGTGTATGGAACATTAACTGGATGACTTCTCTTGAACATATCGGTGACACTAAGATGAATTGGTAGTGTTAACCCCAAAAGATGGTTGGTATGAAAGACCAATGGCATGATGACTAGCGAATGGAATAACCCAACCCAACTCAATCATGGAGATGAAGTGAAAGTGTCATGTTCAATAGCGACTTGCTACCATAAATTCTTCAAGATTTTTCCCTTTTTTCCTTGGTCATTGCTGACCAATACCTCTTTATTTTTATCAAGCTTGAGGAGGATAACATATGATTGTTCTATAATTCGCCCTTCGGGCAAACCCATTTCTATTTGATGTTTTAACGAGTTTAGCGACAGTGAAACTCGGTCTTGTATAAATGGACAAGTTTGTCGCTATTATTTTAACGAGTTTAACAACAAAGATAACTCAGTCCTTTTCATGTTTAGAGAGTTTGAAAAGGGACGAAAATAAAAATCCATAAGTTCTTGTTCGTAAAGTAATCCCTCAGGTCCGAAAAAGGATAAATTAATACAAGAGGGATGTCGTTTCCAATACTTTAACGAGCTGGAAGAGACAAGCAGTCGACTATCTTTTCATGTTTAAAGAGTCTAAAAAGAGTTTAAAGAGGACGTTATTTTGAGGAACGAGTGGTGTCTAGGGTAGCAAATGGTTCTAGTGATGTTGGAACTTCTCAAAACATGTTTATTTATGAGAAGAGGTTGGCTAATAAGACCACTCATTGCAACTGTTCCTCAAAGAAGGGTAAAACAACCAAGTGAAAGCATATGATCGGCCAAAGAGATGGAGGCGATGGGATGAAAACAACCAAGGCTCATTTGATAGAAAAGGCTGATAAAATGGCAATCATGAGGGTTAAAAATTGAAAATGGGTTCATTTTTAGACAAGCTTGAACCATAGGGAACTATGCTTGGAATAAGTTTTATTTTTACACAAGCTTGAAACGAAAAACTATGCTTAGATTCAGTTTCATTTTTACTCAAGCTCGAAATGAAAAAACAAGCATGAAACTGGTTTGCATGCCCCCAGCATGATGAAAGGGAGAGTCTCTTGTAACTAGATGGAAGTCATTGCAGTGAAGTAGGACGGTTATCCAACACCTTTTTGGCTTCATCCAGATAGATAAAGGTGAATGGGGTGATTCCCCTCACATAACCTACAGGGAAACTTAACTTTACCATTAGGTGCATGGCCCCCAAGCTTCACTACATTCGCCTAAGTAGACTACTCATGGATATCAAGTGGATGGAATGAAGGTTCTTTTATGAGATCAAGTGAAAGACTCGACTGGGATTTTACGAGATCTACTCAAAGATTCAAATTGGAACTTGGGACCTTGTTTCATTTTTTTTTTTTGAATGAGCTTGACACAAGACAAGGAACTCTACTCAGATTCCTTGTGGACCTGGTTCATTTTTAAACGAGGTTGACACAATAAAAGAACTATCTTCATAGACACTTGCTTCATTTTTTAACGAGGTTGACACAAGACAACTAACTATCCTCATATTCCTTGGGTTCATTTTTTAACGAGGTTGACACAAGACCACGAACTGTCCTCGAAGTATGTTTCATTTTTTTTAATGAGGTTGACACAATAAAAGAACTATCCTCATAGACCCTTGTTTCATTTTTTAACGAGGTTGACACAAGACAACGAACTGTCCTCCTGCTCCTTGACCCGTTTCATTTTTTAAACGAGGTTGATATAGTAAAATAACTATCATCATAGACCCTTGTTTCATTTTTTAACAAGGTTGAAAGAAGAAAAAGAACTCTCCTCGAAGACCCTTGTTTCTTTTTTTAACGAGGTTGACATAAGACTAGGAACTATCCTCGGAGACCCTTCGATCACAACTCATAAGTGGTGATGAAAGAGAGATTTTGTTCCAATGCCCCTAGTACATGATGTAGAACATCACTGAATTGATCGTCAGTTGATGTAAGTATGGAACAGGTTTCCACATAATTAACCCATGGTGGGGATGATACCATTGGTACGAAAGGACCATTTAGGGAAGATGGTTGACTAGGAGCCATATTTGGACTGGGAAATGAAAGCTGGTCAAGGGTGACAATTTTGCCTCATGCGGGAAACAAATCACTTGAAAGAGTGTTGAAACGATAGCTCCCATGCCATAAACATAGTCATGCCCAAGAAGTAGATTGTAATCTAAAGGACCTGGGACTACCATCACATTTAGATAAATGGTTTTCCCTCCCAAAGTAATAGGTAATTGAGGAAGGATCCCTAACGTTCAACTGCTTCCTCTGTCAAAGCCCAATAGATTCTGTGTAATAGGCACAAGAGGTGTCGAACCAAGTGCTTGCCAAGCCGTTGAGGAAAGGATACTCACTGATGCACCTTCATCTATAATAGTGCCAGATACAATCATTTTACAAACTTGTATTATGATCTGGAAAGGCACACAAGAAGGAAGGCGTAATCCTGCCAGTCGATTCCAATCAAAAGAAGTGACTAGACTACTTGGAGGGGGTACCATAGAAACGAGAAAATTAACCCCTTGAGTTACAAGAACTGAAGGATTTTCCTCTTATCTTGATGGAACAGTTGGACTGCCCCCAAGCTCATTTGAATATGAGGAAACAAAAAGAACTTGAGTGGTATGGTGTTCACTCTTTTTGGAAAAGGTACGATTTACTGAAGGTGAAATAAGGTCAACAATTATCTCTACCTGTTGATTTTGGTCGGGTATAGACTCATAGGATTCACTTTCAGAGAGAGTGGGTTCGATCCATAGTTGATTTTGGTCAGTCGGTTCATCAAATAGTGAAGGATTTAGGGAGAGTTTCCTGTAACCATATGGAAGTCACTGCGGTGAAGCAAGACGGTTATCCAACACTTTCTTGGCTTCATCCAGATAGGGACAAAGGTGAATAGGGTGATTCCCTTCACATAACCTACAGGGAAACTTGACTTTTCCCTTCTTTCCATGAACTTTACTATCACTAGTGGATGGTGTGTCACCAACATGATCTCCAGAAGTTGATGACACAGGATGATGTGAATGGGAAGACCATTCTTCTAAGATTTGAGGACTATCAGGACAACTTTGAAGAAGATGGTTTCCCGCACAAATTTTTCATGGATATCAAACTTTGTGAGGCTTGACGGGTGGTTTATCATCAGATGTTGCATTCAAAATAATGGTTGCTTGGTTATCCCTTTGCTAAATTTTCTTCTTCTTCTTCTTCTTCCCTTTCTTCTTATTCTTAGCCACTGGGTTACTAGTACCAATAATTTCACCAAGCGAAGAGGAAGAAGGGGAGGAAGAAACAAACGAGGAAGCAGGCAAAGGGTCAACTAAAGGATCAATTGGAGGTTGATTTTGTCCAGTTGGAGGTGTACTCGATTGCTGAGAAATCATGACATTTTAAACCAAGGAGGTTGAAAACAACCAGACTGGCAAGCCAAAGGTAAATCCCGGAAGGGACAATGTAGCCATATATGGAGCACCAATATTCCTGAAAGAAGGAAAAGGACTAGGATTTCAATGAAAAGGAATTCCTTGATCAATGGACTCTGGACCTAAGATCAACTAAGGAATAGGGATGTTATTCGTGGTCAATTTATTTTAATGACACTTTGGACACAACTCTGCTTTTTCAATTTTAAAGAGTCGAGAAAAAGCTAAAGATGACTCTAGTCACCTTCGGTTTTTAATGAGCCTGAAAGGACAAGTGCTTATATGGACCTTTTCTTTTAGAGAGTCGAAAAGGAACGAAAGTGACTACTGTGGACAATCTAGACAAAAAGGTTTACCAGACCAATTGCAAAACTGCAATATACACCTTGCTGATAAATTAAAGAGAAATTACCAAGGACTTATGTACGGTAGTCAATCTTCCTGAGTGGTGTGTTCAGTGCATTGCGATTGATAAGGCGACAGACTCGGTTTCCTATGGATAAAGGATTTAGGCCTATTGTGGTCTCCCAATATATACGCGATGATATGGGGAGTTGATCCAGACTTAAACAGGAACGCAACAAAATACAGAGATAACCATATAAACAAAGATGCAGTGGAAATAATACTTCATTTCATTAATGGAAAATACTAAAATATGCTTACAAATAGAGTTGGAAATAAACTAGCTAGGGCGATGGTAGCTTATCTCTGAGAAGAGATGCGGCAGCTACATGCCTCTGAATTGTGTTACAATGAGGCTCGAAGGCCTATTTATTGTTGAGAAACAATGGAAAACCCTTAACATTCCAAAACCTAACCCTTGAAGATGAAACACAAAATTGTGGGCCTCGTTTGGGTAAATTGGTACATCAACTTCCCGAGGTTGTAACTTTGGCATACGATCTTCGTTTGACGCGTACAATAGCTCGTTAGAAAGATCTATCTAAGCAATACCAATTTGGGAAGGGAAACATGGGTCCATGGACCCATGGTTCCCCTATATTTCCCAAAAAAACGTCGTTTAGGGCCTCAAAATGGCTCCGGAAGTTCGGGACCTGAAATACTGCTAAAAATAGTAAGTTGTGCTACAATTAAGGAAACTAAAAATGCTGAGAGAAACAATGGTGGGGATCCAGGTGGACTTGGCAGGTGGCCACCAAGATCCACTTGGATTAGGAGCACAAGTCTGTGCTAGCACTTGTCATATCAAAGAGGAGGAATCACCCAACCTTCAATGAACACGATAGCTACTAGGTTTAACGACGCCGAAACACATCTCTAACCTAGACCTCGAAATGTGTTGCGTTAGATTCCAAAGCGTTGTTAAGTTCATTGAAGTTCGTTTTAAAGTTGATCTTTCTTAAAATTTTGCCTTTGATGGTTCACCACGTGATGTATGATATGAAACTCCTAAAGATGCAATCTATAATGATAAGCAATCTTTTCGTTTATTTGACCAATGAAAATCCTAGCTACAATGGATAGAGCATAATAGCACTTTTAAAGCAAACAACAAAGAGCACTCACTAATGAAATTTCCCTAAATCATCTTTTTGCACACAAACCAAAAATGCCAAAATTCAAATTCATGTATTTGTTTTCAACTCTCTTTAATGTGAATGATTCAAAAAGGAAAACTAAATGTAGCAATGACTCAAAATGTTTCACTCAAAATGACAATATTCAACAATTTTTATTCAAAGGGAGAAAGGAAGACTTAAAACGACACTTTCAAACTTGAAGAAATATCTTTTCAACACTTTGAACAAACTCAACTCAAATCAAATGCATCAAAAAGTTTAACAAAAGAAGGAGGAATTTATGACGCTTCACTTTTTTGACGAAAATTGAAGACTTTACGACACTTTTTCTATTGAAACAACAAATCGATTAACACTACTTTTGATAAGGGATTGTAAATGAGAAACAAACACACAAAAAAATTAATCAATCCTAATCTAAATTGAGGCTGATCTAAGTGATGTAAGTTGGCTTTAGTGATGAGGTATTGTTCATATTTAGCAAGCAACCAAATAGCAATGAAAACTAGTCAAAAACCTTAACTCCTAGATGGGAAAATTGAGTTTTAGTCATCCATCACACTTAATAGAGGGCCAAACTGCGATGCATAGCACTTTTCCCATTTGGGAACTGAGATGCATCTCACTTTACAGTTCAAGACAGTGTGATGGTCCAGGGAGCGATTTCTGAAAGTGTCTTTCGCTCAAATTTGCAGTAGTTTTCAATGGATCAAGCTTGGTTTTATGAACAATGATAAGCAAAGTACGATGGAATGTCATAAGAGGTTACTAAGCTACCAAAAGGGCATCTAGATGTGTTTGCAAGTAAAATTTTTAATTCATAAACTAAACCAGAGATTGACTGAAGCAAGATTTACTACTACGCAATTGCATAACAAGAGTGGTTCGAAAGCTTCCTGGCTAGCTTCAGACTCTGTCTATAGTTTATATAATTCAACATAGAACAACAAATAGCAACAAACAATCATCTGGTTTTCTCCCCAGTGGAGTCACTAATTTGTTTGTGGGAAAATTAGTGTCATGTCGAATGACTAACCCTCTAGGTTTGGTAGCTAACCTAGAAACAATAGTTTAAAGCAATTCAATATCTTTCCTATGAGTGACAGATAAGAAAGAGATTATGAATGACAAACCTGTAACTTTCGCTTGAATCCTCGCTTGATCTCCCTCTCCTTTAGCCAATCCCGTAACTCCTCCCCGTACTTAACATGCTTGGAGAGTACCTGCACAGCTACAGAAACAAAGACCTATCAAATCATAATGATCCATCATAGCATAAACATCATAGAATCAGAAATATGATAAACAAATGAATGCAATTACAGTTAACACAATCAATTGGGAAAAATATTGAAGAACTTTATTGACATCAAGGAGAATTACAAACCATAAGAAGTCTGATCCAGCGCCATCCTCCTAGCTTCAAGCCTTATTCACCTCATGAATCAGCAAGAACACACCAACAATATCACAATTCTCTCACCTCAATACTGAAACTAGCAGCACTTCCTTACAACTCAGAATAATTCAGCCTTCTAATCTCTTGGATGGGAGATCCTTTTATAGATGATTGCAAGAGGGTGAGTCATCAATGGGGATGATGAATGTCATTCCATTTTTTGGAAATTAGTTCAAGAGAGGGAAATTGGAGATGGTTTCCTAGTTCCCTTGGTCATCCTTGGGTGAATTCAGAGAGGCAAGTGGCACAGGAGAAGTTTCTAGAAGATTCCATGAGCAGCCAACTAACAAAATATCCCAAAATTTTGTCCAACCTCACCCATTGCACTTACGAAAGGGTCAAACTATGATGCATCTCACTTAGACAGTGTAGCAGGTGAGATGCATCTCACCCCAACACAGGGCTTTTAGATATGGCTCAGTTTAGGCACTTTCTGGATGATTTTCTGAGATGAAACTTTTGGGGAATGAGGCATTCAGATGACTAAGCTTCTTTAGGGTATAAAAAAACTCTTTTAGGGGTTGATGAGCCCTAATATCATTGACATATGGGTTTTGGATTGATGTGCCCAAATATGTCTATAATAGCTGGTAGAAAAGCGTAGGAAGGAGGAAGCAGCAGCTAAGGCCCAGGCGGTGTGTGATGCTGCGAAGCTGGCTGAGGAGCAACAAAAAACAGAAGAAGAAGAGCATGAAGGACATAAGTCACCTTTGTCTGAGCCAGAGACTAGTATCGAACAAGGTGACACTAACCTGCAGACAACATCTAAACAGCTAAAGCGTCTGCGACCACGAGAGCAAGTAGGGCCGCGAAAGAAGGCAAAGGCCTCAAAAACATCTTTCAACCCTGTAACCCTTACTGAAGGGGATCTGGATGATGTTGGAAAAAAAATGATGGACGTCACTGTGGAGGCCCTCCAACAGTTTGATGAGAAACACCAGTTGGTATTGGGGGCTCTTTAGACACAGATATAGGAATTGCAGGTGTGTACTCCATAGGCTGGCACATTGTCAACCAACCTCGCAGTGAGGGCGATAGGCCTATGGTTAGCATCTTGAAAGGGGTCAGGTTAAACATGGTTGCACTCCCTCGGGAGACACTTTATTTATCACAGGATGGAGTCACTACAAAACTTCGGGCTAGGGAGAGTCGTGCTATATAGGTAATGAGCGAGCAATTTGTCAACATTGAGTAGTTGAGCCTATAGCACAATGAGGCAGTGGCACAAAACAAACATATAGTGTAGGTGGTGGAGGAAGCCTGCCAGATGGTCTCAGAGTTGGTCATCCAAGTAGAGGAACTAGTGGAGGTGCGCGTACATAAGTTAGCAGCAGGGGTGCACGACGCCAGAGAAAAAATGTCCAAGGTTTAGCTAGAGCTGAACCTTCAAATATCAGAACTAAAATTGAAGGCGTGTTATAGACATTTTTGGGCACTTCAACCCCAATCATAAATGTCCATAAACTAAGGGCTCTTAAGTCCCTAAAAGTGTTGCTTCACTACCTAAAGGAATAAGGTCAGCTGATTACATCATCTCCCAGAATTGCTCCACTGAAAACGGCTCATAAATGGTCAAAACTGGACCATACTGAAAGCTCAATGCAGAGGGTGCGATGCATATCACCTTCCTAGTGTACAAGGTGCGATGCATACTGATTTGTTCCTCTGTAGGGTGCAATGGTCGGGAATGGACAAATGGCAGGGACAAAAATGTGAGGTGGAAGATCATGGAATCTTCCAGAAGCTTCCCCTCTGACACTTGCCTCTCCATTTTCGACCAGGGATGAGTAAGAGATCATTATTCTCCAAATGGAAGCAGGAACTATCAGAGAGAGGACACTAATCAAGATCCCAGAAGATGACTCACCTCTCTGTAATCATCTATATATGGATCCCTCATCATAGAGATCCTGGGGCTGGAATTTTGTATCTTATAGAGAAGTGTTGTTGGTTTTCTAGTGTAAATTCATAGTGTTGGGTGATCTAAGCTTTGCTTGAGGTGAAGAAGCGCTTCCTAGCTAGAGGATGATGTTGGGTCAGAGCACATGGTTGTAATCCTCTTGCTACTTTTCATCTTAATAAAGCTATTCTTGTTTCCTTCCATATTCTTGTGTACTTGTTTATATATGCATGTATATGGTTAATACACATCTGAACCTATATTATTTATGAATTTAGATCCTTGTTTTTTGGACAGTAGTATGTTGTTTTGATTCTACAGGTTCTTTTGAAGCTGGGCTGACAAAGAAGAAGCGGCAAAGCCCTATCAAGAAGGAGAGGAAATCAAACGCAAGACTCAGGTTGGTCTTCTTGGTTCTCCTCTTGTCTATTTTCATAAAAGGAAACAATAGTAGACTTTGATTTTTTGTTTCTAAGATAGCCACCCATCTTAGTGGGAATAGCCGCATACGAGTGGACACTATTCCCAGATAACAAAATGGCGATTCCACTGGCGAGTGACTAGATTACTTGTTAGCCTATCTATCCTTGTTTCTTTTATAAACTTACAGACGGAGCCTGAAGTCAATCCAGCTAGCCTTCGAACTGCATTTGTTATACAAATGCAAAGTAGATCAATGTTGCTTCATCTATCTCTGGGTTTTGTTTATGAATTAAATAATAGATCTGCAAGCAATCAAATTGCCCTAAGTGGTGGCTCTAGTAACCTCTTAGATCACCCCTGTATTTTACATACATTGGTCTTTACTTATTCGGCCTAAACACCTGAACTAGATTGCAAACTGTGAATGAAATCTTGTTTGAAGTCTCGCACTGCTACCATCGCACCCTGCCTTCAAGGCAGTCTGTATGCATCACACTTCCCGAGTGCAGTAGGTGCGCTACATACTGAATTCACTGTGTAACAGGTGCGATGGTCAGGGAAGGTTAACTTTACCCTCAGACTGTGGTTTTTCTCACTGTTTTTAGTCTTATTGAAGAGTTTTGCTATTTGTAGTCAGTGTACTTCTATGAAAACCCCCTTCTCTTGCATTATTCCGCCTCCCTAGTGCAAAGAACTATAAATGTTTTTATGTATTGTGCGTCAATTTTAGTTCTCTTTTGCAAAAAAGTAGCATAGTCGAACTGTCGTCTCTAGATCTGAAAGTGTCGTAGCTGTCGTTTTCAGTTTTAGGAAACAATCCCATTGTTTTTTATAGTCGATTATACAGTTACTATTGCATAGGATTTGAATTATTAGTTTTAAAGTGTCGAAAAGTAATTTCCATTTCAAAATCGCAAAGTGTCTCTCTTGCTTTCACTTCATTTTGAAAAAGAATTTTGTTAAGTACTGTCACTTTAAAAGTAATTCAATTTTCACATAGCTTTCTTAACATAATTCACATTAAGAGGGCTGAAAACAAATACATGCATGTGCATTTTCATTTTGATTGCTTGGCTTGATTTAGGACTGTGCATTTAGCGTGTGCTCTGTGCTCTGTGAAGAAAAGATTCTTGACTTTCTTCCCTTTAGTAGCTAGGATTTTCATTGCTGAAAGAAGATCAAACATTTGTTTATCATCTTAGACTGCATTTTAGGAATTATATACACATCATGTGGTGAACCTGAAAGGAAAATTGTTAAGCAATATCAACTTAAAATAAATTCAATGAATCTAACAACACTTTGGAACTTAGCGCACAACATCTAGAGGTCTAGGCTAGAGATGTATTCCAGCGTCGTAAAACCTGGTAACTGTTGTTTTCAATGTTGGTTGGGTGATTCCTCCACTCTGAGACGACAAGTGCCAGTACGGACTTGTGCTCCCACGTACCATCGAGTATTTATTGGGAGACCACAATAAGCTGCATCCTTGATCCTTAGGAAGTTGTGTTTGCCACCCTATCGATCGCAATGCACCGAACACAACATTCGGGAAGATTGACTGTCGTACCATAAAAAGTATTCTGCAATTTTGCGATTGGTTTGGTAATCCTCTCTGCCTAGATCTCCAGAGAAGTCCATTTTTCTCCTTTTTAGACTCCTTAAAGGAAAAGGTCCTTTGAGCACTTGTCACTTCAAGCTCAATAAAAAGCGAAGGCGACTAGAGTCATCTTTTCTTTTTTCTCGACTCTTTAAAATTGAAAAAACAAGTTGTGTCAAAGTGTCTAAAATTTATTTTAATCGGAATAACATCACAAATTCCCCTGTTGGTCTTTAGGTTGAGAAAATGGAGTCTACCAACCAAGGATTTCCCCTTGGAGGAAATCCTAGTCCCTTCTCCTCTTGGGGAGATGTTGGTGTGCCCCATATGGCCACTTTGTCACTTCCAGGATTGACAATTGGTTTGCCTGTTTGGCTCTTCTCTACCTCTGTTGTTTAGAATCTCGTAATTCCTGAACAGTCTAATCAACAACTAGACGACACTAGAGTTGCCTCCCAACCTTCTACTTCATCTGATTCTCCCTCTCCTCCTTCGTCTTCACTTGATAAATCCGATAAAGCTAAAAATCAAGTAACTGTGAAGAAGAAGAAGCAGAAAGAGAAAAAAGGAACCAAAATTGAAAGGGAGCAACCAAGTGTCATCTAGCGAAAATCCTCACACCGCACAGTCAAAACCTAAATCTCCTTGTGTCATTTGCAATGGAGACCACTATCACCGAGATTGTCCTTGCATCCCTCGGATCTTAAGGGACTGGTCTCCTCATTTGCATAATCCGGTAGCGTCAACCTCTAGCGATCATGTTGAATGCTCACCATCAACCAGTGAAAGTGAATCACATGGACAAAGAAGGAATCCCAGATTTCCTTGTAAGTTGTGCAAAGGCAATCACGTCGTCCACCATTGTCCCTTCCTTGACGAGGCTAAAAGAGTTTTGGATGATCGTCTGGTTTCACCGCTACGACTTCCTCCTGGATATAAAAAAACTCTTGCCAAGTTCTCCACTGGTTGAAAATCTGGCTGGCCTGTCATTGTGGTCGGTCGAAGCGTCTATCATTGAAAATGAACCCTCTGAATCCATACCATACGAAAGTCAAAGAGACGATACGGCAGTTGACCCGGTCTTGCCTTAAGAGTGTTCATCTTCGAATGATACCGTCATTGAAGAGAAAGAGAACGACACCATTCAAATTCTTTTCATCAACACAGACTCCGATGAACTTGGGGGCTGTCCTCTCGTTCCTTTATCGTAGGAAGGAAGTTCATCAGAGTCATATCCGGCCGTCTATTTGGTCCCACCACAAAGCAACCTAGTCGTTTCCTTCGACTGGAATCTACTAGGCAAACCCCGTTTACCAGCTAGTGTACCATTCAGAATCATTGTACAAGCTTACAAAATGGTCATGGTTGGTACCATCATCAATGAAGGGGCTTCTGTGAGTATCCTTTCCTCACTGCTTTGGAAAGCGCTTGGTTTCACCATCGCTTTTGCCTGACAATATGAGAATCTTGACAGGCTTCCGACAAAAGAACTAGTCCGACCTTTAGGGATCCTTCCAAATGTGCCCATTACTTCTCGAGAAGGAAACCATTCACATGAACGTGAATGGTCATTCAAGGACAGCTTGGAATTATAATCTACTCCCTTGGACGCGGCTATATTTAATTGCATGGGAGCCATCCCGTCTTGCCTCACTCTTTAGAGTAATGTGTTTTCCGCATGAAGGCAGAATGGTCAAGCTCGTGGACCAAACATTATTCCCCGGTTCACACATCGGAAATTGTCAAATTCCATCCCTAAATGGTCTTTTCACGCAAGAAATGTCTCATTGGTCTCTAGTCCGTCCACCTGATGAGCACGAGTGATTCAGGAAGGTGTGACTGAAACCCAGGGGGCATGCGCCCTGGTCTGTTTCGGCAGGAAAACCTTAGGTATAGAGTGGATTTCCGCGAGGGATATATGACTAGTCTGGCGAACCCATCCTTACAGGAAAATGGGAACAGGTTGGAATAAGATACCTTCGTTAAAGTTATGTGAGTGGAATGCGTATGCGCCATTCACCTTTGTTTGTTTCGATTGACATCGCCGAAGAAGCATTTTATCCGCTACGCGAATAGAACTTTCTGGTAACCTAGAAATTTTTCGCTATACTTGGGGGCATGCAAACCTTTCCGCATGCAAGCGAAGAGCAGCTATTTATTTTTTAAATTTTTAGGACCTCTAACCCTTTAAACCCGTAAGGCTAGTCATTTCCTAACTTGCATAAAGAAAGGATCTGTGGCAAAGCTTGAGAGATGTAAGCCACTTCAAAATAGCATCTTGAATGAGACATTTCTTATCATACGATTGGCGAGCGATGTTTTCGTAGAGTTCAAGCTCATTAAAAAATAAACCCTCCACGAGAAGTTTTAGCGCATAGTTCAAGCTCGTTAAAAAATAAACATAAGTCATGAGCAAATGTTTCCCCCAGCGTTTAAGCTCATTAAAAAATGAACTGGTAAATAACCATTGTGATGGTAAATAACCATTGTGAATGCCTTATTGCCAGCTTTTGAGCCTTGGTCGTGTTCTTGCCATCACCTCCACTCTATTTTTAGCCAATCGTTCACCCCCATATGATTGTTTACCCCTTCAAGGAACATCTGCGAAGAGTGATTCTGTTAGCCATCCTTGTGACACTGCCATGATTGGAAAATTCCAAATCTTACCTGGAATCAGCGGCTACCTGAAACCATCACTCGTTCCTCGAAAATGAGTCTTCTTTAAGCTCTTTTCACCTGACTCGTAGAATATGAAAAGATTGTCGAGCGATTGGCCTCTCCGGCTCATTAAAGGCATCGGAAGTGCTATCCCTCCTCTAGATTTCAATCTTTTTGGACCTGAGGGATTATTACACAAAAGTATCGAGCGCTTGTCTTGTTCGGCTCGTTAAAACTATCGAAAATTCATCCCTTTTGTATTATTTTACACTTTTTTGGACTTAAGGGATTATATAACGAAAAATAATATTTGGAGTCTCCTTTCCGTTTCCTTCAGACTCTCTAAAATTGAAAGAGACCGAGTTATCTTTGTCGTTAAACTCGTTAAAACCTAATAGCGACAAACTCGTCCAAATGGACGAGAGCGAGCTTCACTGTCGCTAGGCTCGCTAAAATATTGCGACAGGTTCACCTGAAGGTCGGATTATAGAACAAGCATATGTTATCCTCCTCAAGCTCGACAAAAATAAAGAGGTACTGGTCAGCAATGACTGGGGAAAATTGGGAAAAAAACTTGAAGAAACTTTATTGGTAGCAAGTCACTCTTGAACATGACACTTTCCTTCCGCATCCATGCCCGGTTGGGTTGTTCCGTTCACTGGTCATCACCATTGGTCCGTCACACCATCCATCTTTGGGGTTAATGCTACCAATCCATCGTCAGTGTTGCCGATATGTTCAAGAGAAGTCATTCAGACAATTGACCTCTGTCTCACCCACTGCAATACATTCATGCTTCATTCCTTCATGACCGCCACCCTGAACCCTGTATCGTCAGTTTGTTTTCACCTCCAAAATCATTTTCTTCGTTCCATGTCGTTGATGTGGGATTCATTAAAGCCCTCCTGTGATGGGTCGCTTCTTGTCGACATCAGCTTATTATCCAAGAAGTTGACTTAGGAACAACCCTTTCAGTACTTTGAAGCTTGCATGCCTCAATGGCAAGTTTCTCACTTTTGGCGATAGGTTTACATCAATGGCCTCGACCGAGAGATTTTACGTGGTGTTCGATGCCAAGTCCTTCTTCACACCACGTGATTTGTATTATAGTACCTTGAGGGTCATTGTCATTATTGGTGATTCCTCGCGCACCTGTTAATAGCTTACATCATTGGCTGGTAATCAGTCGATGTATTTCCATGTTCGACTCTAGAACATTTTTCACATGGATCGACTTGTACTCCGAGTGAAGATTGAATGAGTTTTGAAGACCCCGGATCTAGTTTCATCCATCCGGGCTGCGATATATTCAGGAATATAAAAGCATCAAGTGTACATCATTACCGAAAAGATGATCATCCAAATCAAAGGATGATGAGTCCATATCATCAGTCTATCACACAGACGATTGTCTGTCCTATGTACATGAAAATGAATTTATAAAGCT
>APFE030523229.1:50503-145833 GCA_000404065.3 Pinus taeda | reverse complement strand
TGGATGTAATTCAAGAAATGTATTTGTTGTCCCTCCATCCATGATATGTAGTATATTAGATGATGTATACTCATTTTTCATAATGAAACAATACAAATGGTTAAAATGATTCCTACAAAAGGGATTGTTATAGAACATCACATATCATGCACAAGAATTGAAGTAGAGCCTATAAATATTGAAATAATCCTAAAGTTTCCAATTCCATCAACACATAAAGTACATATTTTTTAGGGCGTATAGATTCTATTTCATGCTATTATACACAAAAATATTTTTCAACGACATAAGAAGAATGTTAATTGGATTCTGTATGCAAACGTTATTCCACTCAGTTCACCTTCATGTTTTCACACCTACAGATCGAGACGATGTAGCGCCAAGCCCCATTATTCATAGAAAAGGTGCTAGCCACACGATTATGATGTAAAATACTCTAGAAGAGTTTATATTGTAACTCTAGTTAAGAGTTAATTTACTCAATGTGAACCACTAGTGGGTTATTTGACTGTGTTATAACTAGGCCACTAGGAGGAAGAGACATTTCATTCTTTTGAGATAATTTTGTTCCATCACTAAGAAAAGATAGCCGTGAGCAATAAGAGGTATAGAACACAAAGTGTATACGTGCATTGTAGCATCCCATGGGCCACAGGATGTAAAAGACTCTATAAGAGTCTATATTGTAACTATAGTTAAGAGTTGACATAGTCAAAATTAACTACTAGTAGGCTACCGAGTTGTGTTATAACCGAGCCACTATGAGGAAGAAGAATTCCATTCTTCCGAGAGCATTTTTTTCCATAGCTAAACAAAGATAACCAGGAGCAATAGGAGGTAGAGCCCAAAAAGAGGATTTGTGCATTGTAGCAACCCACAACCCACATGCATTACTTCATTGTACCTACAACCATCTTTCTAGGCAGAGAAAGAGAGTGAAGCAACCTCACCTTCCAACTGGGTTTTCTCTCAAAAGGGTTTCCCAAAGAGTATAAATTGTGTCTTATGTGTGTGTGTAAGGTTATTTTGTCATTCTCTACCTTTCTGCATGATTTCCATTCGCATGCGTTCACTAATTATAGTTAAATCTATAGATCTTAAAGTTTAATAAAATTATAATAGTGTAGAATATCATATTTTTAATATAATATTATCAGATATGTTGTGACGAACTATTGAGTGGAATATCCATTATAGTTTATGGATAATCAATTTATTAATTTCTAGCACAGTTTATTATTTTCAAAAAAAAATCGGGTTTTGAAATTTCAGAGTGTTTTTAGAAAATTTCAAACTAGTGCCATGGATCTATTTTGAAAGAAAAAAGTAATGGCCAACAGAATCAAAGATAGCTACGATCGCCCAAGCTAGTTTGTTTCCATTCTGCATGTAAATAATTTTCAATATTTGTTATTAATGAATTGAAGTTTAGTTTTCATTGTAACTTTATGTTTTTGTTTAAATTTGTATTTCATTTTGTTCTTTCATAAACCTATATTAGAGGTCCCATAAGTTTCATGCAACCAATACATGACCAAAATAGTGTATATTTTTAAACTGTGATTCTACAAAAGCTTTTGGAGCAACAATCTGATCCCATGCCACTAAATTCCATCCGTTGTTATGCTTCATGCCAAAACAAAGAAAATGAAAAATCAACTTGTGAATATTTTTTTAAATACCTTTGGGCACCCATGTAATTGAGGTCTAATAAACAATCATACTTACAGGAACTGATTTAACCAAGACTATGCGCTCACCTCTTAACAAAACCCTATTGGTCCAAATAGAGATCCGACCTTCCACCATCTTAATCATCCACAACCAATCATTGAAATGGAAATCATTTGGTTTAAGTAAAAAGACATAGATGTTTTATGCCATCTTCAATCAATTTTAATTGGAAATGGAAGTGTTAATGAGTATCATCCATTATTCTTTATGACAAACATAAAAAAGAAATAGTAGACTTCGGGTTACTAACCATCATGCGAGTAAGAGATAAGATGCCTCTTTAATATCTAGGTTTCATCATCTTTGTCAAGGATATATATCTTTTTGTGTTCAAGGGAATATAATGCTTCGATGAATTCAAATAACAAGGCACAAATAATTTGATGAATACAAAACATTAATTTTGTCCTCCATCTCCTTCAACATATCTCTAATGAGTTTATTAACCATTGAAATCATTTTTTTTAGAAAAACAATACACACACATTATATCATGGTGATCAATACTTTATAAACCAGGATAAATTCTACCGTAGCCATACAAATTAAATGGATAGTAAATTCCTATAGCCATAAATCAATAATCAACATCAAAACACTTACAACTTGACACATCTCACATTGCTAAAATTTAAGAAATCACAAACACTAATTAAATTATAGCTTTATTTTTAATTTTGTTGCTTTTCTTGTTGATAAAAAATATTTCATTAGAAATTTAAAATAGAATAGCATACAAAATCGGTCTCAATAGTCCTCGCACTCTAATTACGACCACAAATTTTGAGATTGGGGACTAGAGGATACCAAAATGGGCACTTCACATACATTATTTTCGTAAGGCATTGAAGCTGTAGCATACTAGGAATAACAAAAAGGGAGACCAAAATTGACAACAACATATCAAGGAGGGGGGCAGGGGGGAAGTTCATGGGGAGATGCGGAGTAACCAACATGATCATGAATGTGGAAATGTTCCACTCGTGCTTCCAAGCTGCAATGATGATCATTGGTGCGACGATGACTACGATGGAGACTATCTAGTTGAGCCATAATTTCATTTTGATTGTATTGAATATTAGTAAGATAGGTCGATATTTCATTTTGATCATCATAGTAGTGTTCCTTGAATATGTCCAAATCAATTTGGATGTGTCGTAGCTGCTCAACAATGGATTCCATAGAAGCAGAGGCCTCCAGGTAGCCTAGAGAGAGCAAGAGAAGTAGCTTATGCACCCTCTATTTCGTGGCTAGTTGAGTTGGTGAAGGATGATTTGTGTCCAGGCTTGGGGTGCCATCCTGGGCATCCTGGCCCCTCCCTCAATGGGGTTGGCCCATTGCTTGGACATACTGAAATTGAGAGAGGCTAACAGTTGGCTAAGGGTGAAGACCAAGAAGAATTTGTTGATGTACCTACAAGAAACAATACAAAACGAGATACCAAAGAATCCTTTCCCTAATTGAAAATATACCAAAAGACTAACACAATGTGTAATGGAACAAGAAAGGCAAGACAACCAGCTGAGAGTGCTAGATGGGACATGCCCCAACAACGACCCAAGGAATTTACTAGAATAGAAAATACAACCCCAGTTGAGAAGAGGAGTAATTTTAGTGCCTTGGATCTAGAACAGACTCTCAGACTCCATACAAAACTTACGAGAGGTCCAGGTATCACCTTCACACCATTGTAGAGTAGGAGGAGGTATGAACATTAAGGCCACAACACAGGGTACGCCAACATACAAATACAAAACCTTGCAACAAAGTAAGAATGCAAAGGATGTGAGAGACAGAGAGACCTTACCCCACACACCTGAGGAGGAACCCAAAGTTTCCAAAGATGTGAGGATGACCTAAGACCTGAAATGATGTGGAGGCTATGTCAGACACCATCTGTTCAGGTTCTAGGATCCTAGGGCTAGACTAGTATACAAAACCCAACCCAAACCAAAAAACCATAGTTTCCCAAGGTTCTCCTTATCCAAGGTTGAAACTCCAGAGAACCACCATGACACTAGTCTCGAACACATCCAAACTCCTCACGACCTAAATTTATTGCACAAGCTTCCAAACTATAGCAAAACACTCTCCAAACATCAAATTGAAAAACTAATTGCATGGAATAAATCATTGCATGTGGGAATTGATTGCAAGGATGAGACATTAAGGAAGAGTTAATAACCACGTGGCGAAGGAGCAAGCCCCAATGGCCACAGTAATTTTCATCATACGATTACTCTTAAGCAACAGAAAGAATGAAGATCGAACCTTATTTCGTATACATACCATAGATCTTATGACCATCATGGACTATTCCATTAAAGGAATTATACCATCTTATTATATGGATTAAATAACATTAATATCGAGCTTCATGATTTCAGACTCAGAACAAAAATCATTTTCTAGGTATGTGTTGGACACAGATTGTCATTGATGTCAATATGGCAATATGAAGGAGACAGAGCCAAAGAAGAGGAGCACACAGAGCCATCGGAGCCAAAAGGAGCCAAGAGGAGCAGAGGTGGTTAAGCGTTGTATGAAGTTGCTGGTGAACGCTGGTGAAGGCTATTGTAGCTATTGAACACTATTGAAACACTTGGAGAAAATTTTCTGAAACACCAGTTTCTCCATTGCTGAAACACCAACCTTTTCTGCAGCTGTTGAACAGTTGTGAAAAAATTGCAAAAAAACTACTTTTGGTGTTGTTGAACACCAATTTTGGTGTTGCTGAAACACCAGTTTCTCTGCGACGACATTATATTTTCAGCACATTAATCAAAGGTAAACATGAGGAAGCTAAAGCGAATGGAGCAAGGAAGCCAGAAGGTCGAGCGAGTGTTGAGGAAGCCAAAGCTCAAGCGAGCGAGGAGGAAGCCAAAGAGCGATTGAGTAAGCGGAAATGAATGGACAAAGCCATGAGAATGTACAAAATAGTAAAAACAGAGAATTGTTGTTGCTGTTGGTGTGGTGAAGAACCAGAGTGTGAGGTAGTAGAAGCAACAGAGGTTGTAAAGGCAGTAGAAGTAGCAGAGGGAGGAGAGTAGGAGTGAGACAACCTCAGCTCAATACTGTGCAACAGCATACCAGTTTATACCAAGGTTGGGTTGGAGCCCAAGAGGTTGGAGCCTCAGAACTGAGTTGGATTGAAGGCATTGGGGGTAGGTTCTCCTAAGTGCAGAACCACTGCAAAACAGAGTTGGTTCTCTGGAGGTTGGAGCCTCACCTAAGTCCAAGTTGGAGCTTGGCAATTATTCACAATCAAATTTACACTTATATTGTATTTATTTCATTGCACTGTCTTGAGTTTTAATAAAAGCATTAATTTCAGCTGTTGGTTTCTGTGTTCTATTTATACATACACATATCTATATATGTTGTTGGCAATCACTAGAACAATTTAAAAATAAATAAATAAATAATAAGAAATACTGATTCACCCCTCTCTCAGTATTTCCAACAGTATAGTTACCATTTTCTAATTCCTTAGGCATGGTCAAAGGAATACTGATATGAAAATCAAACCAAAACGGATGCAATCATTTCAAAAGAAAACATTAACACAAGTAATCTATTTATGAATAATTGTCACATGCCAATTTCTACCATGAATGGGTCCTAGAATTGTTACCCACTAGACATGCTTGTACAGTTAGCTTCACACTAGAATGCAACCTACATAATAAATCTGTCATTCCATAATAGAGAAAAATTCAACCATCATTATATCTGAAATAACTGATTTTAATCTCATAACATGTAAGGATTAACACAAAACACATACCATGCAAGTGAATCTCATGAGATTAGATGGAAGCATCATTAAATCTATTAAGACATTAAGCATATCCTATTCATCAAGCCTTCTCATGGCGAAGAAAACTTAAGAATCTTCTCATAAACAAATTGGAGCTATAACATAAGGAGAGCAAGAATCATCATACAACCATTTCACAATCTGACACCAACTAAAACACACTTGGAGGAGGAGCACCACCACCGAGAGTCATGAATCACCTCTTGATTCCCCCGCGAGCCAAAGATCTTGCCAAGGATAAATTTATTTTCAATTGATCAGTGCATTGGTATTTAATAGGCGTCTTTCATAATTTAGTTGTCATTAGCGGTGTCCTGCTTTTATAGAGTTTTTCCATTTGCCTAGTTCTTTTTTCGAAAAAACTCGTTCTTTATCTCCCACGAAGCTTTTCCTCATAAAATCTTGTCTTTATCTTCCGCAAAGATTTTATTGTCCAATGGATCTTTAATCCATCCAAGCTTATCTAGAATCACATCTAGAAGCTTTATCATGAAAGATTCATCTCTATCCCATTCCTCATGGGATTTGGCAAGAATCTCCTCTCTCTTGGTGCTCCACCCTTCAAGCGATTTACTTTATTAATTTATTTAATAACACATTTTCTTTTCATATTACATATCACCTAGTTGTCCTCAGCTTAGGTTTACAAACATTTAACACGCAAGTGAGGATATCACACCTAGCTTTAACTTAGCTTATGCTTAAAATAATTTAATACACAAGGGAGGGGTATTACAAAATTAAAAAGAAAAATAAAGTAAAGTAAATCAAATAAAAAGTTTAATTAAAAAAAAAACAAATAAATTAGAATGGAGCTTTATCTCAATTCACAAAAACTAGGGAGTCTAACTAACAATCAAAATGATTTTTTCCAGAATTCAAGGATAAAAATTTAGGTGAATTATTTTTTTCCCAAAATTCAAGGATAAATTTTTGGGTCATTTTATTTATTAGTTAAATTAGGCTATATCCATCTTAACTTCGAAGCGCCCAGAGGATTGGTAGATCAAGAGTTAGGATGGATCTAGACTAATTTAATTTTCCCCTTTAAATAGGCTATATTCCACATGATTACCATGGTTTCTCAATACCATGAGTCATTTTTATGTTTATTTTTTTTCATGTAAATTGACTTAGTCAAAATGCTAAACATTATGTTACAATATTACTATCATACTAAGCTTAATTACTCTAAAAGAATCCATTGAAAATATTAAATTAATCGACTTATTAAATCACTTTATCTAGTTACTAATTTTATAGTGCTCTTATTAATTTATTTGTCCACTCGTTAATTTGTTATAAAAATAAACAAACTCATCCCCTTTTCATTAAAGAAACAATTCTAATCTAAGGTTAATTTTTTAAAATATATTTTTTTAAATAATTAAAAGAAAACATCAATTTAAAAAACAAAAACTAAAAAACTTAAAATTTCACATTAAACCAAAACTATTTATTAAAAACAATTAAATTCTGAATATTAAATATCCACTAATTAACTTTATTCCACTTATTAACAGGTATAAAAAGAAATTAACAAATAAATATATTGAATCTCTTTTAATATAATATTTTTTGTAAGCGGAGATTTAGACTATTATTTATTTATATTGTATTTTCAAAATTTCGAGGGAACAATCAAAGTAATCTTGTCCGACTTTTGCAGTAGACACTTTACCCACTTTACCCATTATTAGGGGCTTGAATTTCATTAATTGTCTGACTTTTGCGGTGGACACTTGCCCACTTTACCTATTCCACTTATTAAGTTTTATAAAAATAAAATAATAAATAAATATATTCAATCTCTTTTAATATAATTATTTTTGTAATTGGAGATTTCCATAGTTATTTATATTGTTAAGTCCGTTGAATAAAGTGCCTATCGGAAAAATTGGACAGGAAATTTTTAACAAAACCTTTCAAAATTTAAAAAAATATAATTTCGCTTTATTGAATAAAAAATTAAATGAACATTTTCATACCTAATATAACCCTATAAGGTGAATTAATACACTTCAAAAAATTAAAAAGAAAACAAAAAAATAACGATAATAAATAAATTTAATAATAAATATGAAAACACCAAAAAATTATATTAAATATAATAAGGTGAGTTAATATACTTCCAAAAAAACTATCAATAAAATAATAAATAAATTTAATAATAAATATTAAAGCACCAAAAAAATATATTAAATATAACAACTAAGTTGTTGGTAAAGTTTCACCCATTTAAAGCTTTACCTCTCCTCACCACCGTGATCACACCATTCCTATAAATATGTGCCGGGTCTGTTGCAAAATTGAACTTTTAACTTTATCTCTCATCTAGTGAGAGTCTGTCGCAGAATTTTTAACTTTCTATGGTGCTATCGTTCTAGTGAGAGTCGGTTGCAGAATTTTTAACTTTCTATTGTGAGAGTCTGTTGCAGAATTTTTAACAGTTGAAGATCTTGCAAGCGAGAGCATTTTGGGTTTTAAAGGAGTCCCCGTGTTTCGCTCGAAGATGGAGAACGTGGTAATGAACAATCCAACTGCTAATACCATCTTAAGAGGGTGCGTTTCCCTTTCACTTTTTACTCTTATTGAATGGTGTAATGAGAAATTCGACTGCTAATACCATCTTGCGTTTTCCTTTCATTTTTTTCTCTTATTATACCTGCCGACGGCATGGTATATATCGTTGCCACTAGCATTAGTTTGAACCAAAACAATAAGTTTAATCTAAAGCTTTTTTCATTCATATCTTCTTTGGGCTTATCAGATATTGACAACTCCGTTCATACAGTTCGGAGTCTTATTTCCGGTGACATAGAGAAATACATAAACCAAAATTCTAACGGTGAAACTAATTAATGCTAGGTTAAGGCTCCTTCATAGTAACAATGGATCCTCCTAACTTCCGCTGTGCAAATACATTTGCCTCAACCAACGGCATCCGCTGAGGACTGTGCCGGGCGGGTCGCCCCGGCTGGATATTCTCTTCTGGCACTAAACCCTGGACTGGCGCTCATATAATCTATTTTTTCAGTTTCCTACGACAGTTTCCTAATGTTTCCTGTTATTTATGCTTTCCACAAACTTAGTATCCTAACGTTTCCTGCTATTTATGTTTTCCACAAACTTCAACAAAAATGAAGAAAAAAACAGCGAGCGCATTAGCATTTTTCAAGTCCATAAAAGAAAAGTTAACTTTCACTGCAAATTTCAACAACAGGGATGCTCGCTTACTATTTTATCTGGAAAACAAAGAGGCTTTGCAGCTGCACAAATCTCCCTGCGAAATATGCAGAGCCCCACACCACCAACCAAATTTGTTCGCAGTGGCAATTACAAACAAACCGAAACGTTGAGCCATGGGTGACCAAGTGAACTCATAAACCCCACATGCCGCAGAGGAATCCAGAAAGATACCATCCGACCCTATAATCGTCGGCAGGGCTTCCATGGTTATCCTTTGCACTTCCCCGCCCCGCGATATCACAAACCCCATCGAGGATGCATCTTGGAAACGGAACCGCAATGTGTCAACAACTTTAGGCCGAAAACGATCGGCGGAGCGAAGCGGCCTCCGTTTTCCCCATTTTCAAAACAAAACAAAACGCAATTTCGAAAGGTCCCTTTCTTGTCCTCAAAATGTTCGGCATGTGGCTGACGAATGGTGGCGAAGCCATCCAAGTAGACGCAGTTTCTTGCAGAAGACGCAATTTCCTGTAACAACCTTCTCGCCCACTTGCCTAATAACAACCATGCCGAGATAAACGAATGCCTCATGAGCTTCCTTCCTGGTCTTACCCTTCAGACATCGATGTAAAATTGTATCTTATTCCTGGTCTGTGAAGAAATTTTTGTTGGAAGAATCATCCCACTTCAGAATCCATAATTTCCACGATTGGGATTTTAGTTATGGGGTTGGAACTTTTACCGAAATCTGTAGGTTATGGTGTAACAAAAAACTTTTTCATGGTATTAGAGCCTGATCCAGGTTCTATTCACGCTGTGATCCAGGTTCTATTCACAGTGTTTAAGGGGTGTGGGAAGAATCACCTCACTTCTATAAAATCAGTGATTTCCGATTAAAGATCTTATTTACTGGTTTAAACCAACACCTACAAATTTTTTTGGTGTAACTTGGAAAACCTCAACATCCACACAGCTATTTTTCTTTAAAAAGTAGTGGGGTTCATGTCCCACAGAGCTATTTTGTTTGAAAAGTAATGGTCTTCATGTCCCACATGGCGAGCTCGCCTAAAAGCTTAAAGTCAGGCATTCCCAACCAAATATATTTAGTAGTTAATTTTAGTTATCACTACAGCAACAAACCGCCCAACCTGAACATAAACCTCGAGGTCTATGGATAGGTTAATACAGATACCATGTTGGGGCGGAGGGATGAAGAAACTCTCGATTCTTGGTTGCGAGTGATAGGGAAGTGCGTGCAGTGATAACTATCCTCTTAAGCACCTAACCCTCATTTTGCATATCTTATCTTAGGTTTCCTCTTCGATGCCCCTTGGGAATGTTGAAATTTGTAATTTCCCCTGTGCGCGTGGCCAGCAATTCAACGTGGGCAGGAAACCACAGCTGCAACCAGAAACCGGCAGCCTGAAACCTATCGCACCAGCTCTCCGGCGATGGAATATTCCGACAAGGGGCTCCGATGAAATATGGTGCAGACAAGTGGATTGCCATAACATCAGCCTCAAGCACTTTTCGGACGATAAAACTCAGTCAAAACAGGCCTTCTGATATTGATTTCCTTCGTCCGATCTGCTCGTGCATCCTCCGCCGTTGATCACTCCAAGGTGCATACGGTCAACATTAAAATATTGCGTGAGTAAATTTCGGTCAACAAACCCTGTCCGATATGCATCCGATTTAGCTTTTCATTTTCCGCCGTCCGATCATGGGAAAGTGCATACGGGTCTGTTGAAAATTAATGCAGCATGGAGTAATATAATTGTCCATACCTTATATTAATGAAATGACAATGTATTAAATGTTTTATGGCCCGTAACATTTATTGAGTATGGGCGGAAAATATATTGTAAGTTTTTTTTATTTTATTATGTGTACACATGTAATGTAAAAAAAACGTTGACTGTGTGTTATGTAAAAACACACACGAGGATTGTAGTGTGAGGACAGGATTGCACACGAGGAGGTGGAGTTTTGTTCCCGGCAGCGAGTAAGAAAATAATACCATACAGCATCGCACACGGGGAGGAGATAATTGGGCTTGCAGCAGCCAATGTAAAACAATGGATTGTAATCCAATGTGTGTAGTGTGAAATTACATACGGAAAAATAACAAGGGTCCGCAACACCTGAGTATTGCAAGGGATTCGCAGCAGCGAACGAAGACCAAGGGGTTTTATGCAGCAGAGTTCTTTATTGGTGTATTGTATTCGCAGCAGCGAATGAAAACCAGATAACACACAGGAGTGTGTGTGAATATTTTTGGGTTGAAATGTTTTGTGAAGAAATGGTAAAAATCCCAGCACATTAAATTTTTAATGTAAATGCAGAGAATGCACAGCAGTGCAGGAGAAGAGTAGAAGAAGTGAATGAAGAAAACCAGTGGGTAGTTTGTGTAAAACCATGAATTGTTTCACACAGCAGTGAAAAGGTAAATGTGCAAATCCCTGTAATTTTTGTTTTCACAAAGCAGTGAATGTAAATGAAATACTTACACACAGTGGTGTAAAATTTCATAGGAGGCAGAGTAAGTTTTGTGAAAATGTTTTGGTGAATCCCTCTGAGTGAAAGAGGATGAATATGTCTTGGTGAATTCTCAGGTGAAAATAGAGTTTTGGTTTAATGTTGTTTTTTTGGTAAATCCCTCTCAGCAAAGAGGATGAATGTATATCAGTCATTTTATTTTAATGAATAGAGAATTTTCATGGTGGTGAAATACTCTGTTCTCAGCTATTTCTTAAAAGGGTCCTCTGTGCAAAAAGATCCTGGAGCAAAGGTAACAGAGCATTGACTCTGTGTTCAGTTAATGTTTGGTTTTGGTATTTTCCCATTGCAAAAATAGCCAACAGTGGTATCAGAGCTAGTCCAGGCTCTTTGATGGTGACAGAGCAGGTTCATGCTCTTTGAAGTGTCAAAGAAGCTGAAGGAAAGACCCTTGTTGCAGCAGTAGTAAGGCTTCTCCAGCTGTGTGAAGTTTCAGCCAAAGGGATTCAGGTATTTCTCAAGTTTTTAAGTTGCTGTTGAAGAAACAGTGAGTCATTTTAAAAACACAGTCAGGGATTTTAAAAATAGTTAAGAATGGCAAGGTCAAAGAAGAAAGTGTTCAAATTCCCTAAGGTTGTGTCTCCCTCCTCTGTTAAAATAGAAGGCAATCTATTTGAAAGAATTTTATTTGAGGCTCCAAGGTTCGATGGGAACTTTGATATGTGGGAAATAAAAATCAGGACTTTCTTAAAGTCTGAAGGGATTGAAATTTGGGAGTCAGTGATTGATGATAGCAAAATGGATGGAGAATTCAAGGAGTACAATGCAAAAGCAGCAAAGACAATCTTGGATGGGTTGCCTGATTCTGTAAAGAAGAATCTAGGAAAATATTCATCAGCAAAGGATATATGGGACAGACTTCATGACCTTCATGCAAAGGGAGCACTGACCATGACCGTGAATCAAGAAGAAAATTCTGAACCCATCATAGAAGCTGAAAATGAGAAGGTTGACCTCATCAAGCTTCAAGTGCAAGAAAGGGATGAAGAGCTTGCCAAGCTTAAGAAGGAATTTGATGAAAGCAAAAGGAAGCATCATGAAGAAGTCATATCCATGACAAATCAGTTAAATAAAGCAAAGAAGCAGGAAGATGCCTTGTCAAGTCAACTTGAACAAAGGCACAAGAGAGTGAACAAACTTGTAGAAGAGATTGGACAGTACAAGGTAGAGGTATCCTCCCTTAAGTCTGAGCTACAAGAAGCCAAGAAGCAGGCACAAGAAGCCAAGAAGCAGGCACAAGAAGCTGAGAAGAAAATGGAGAGCAGTCAAGCTAAGAATGAAGAAATCTCCAAAATGAAGTCAGATATAATCTCTCTTAAAATAACAGCAGCTGAAGCTACTCGTAGCAAGGAAGAAACTGAGGAACAACTTGCAAAGAAGAATACTGAGTGTGAAAGATTAGAAGAGGAGATTGTTTTCCTCAGGAAGAAGGTTGAAGGGATGAACAAGATCATGAAGAGCTCTCAAGCTTTGGATGACATGCTCAGCTATCATAGATCTCCATCTGATAAATCAGGACTTGGGTATGTAGGTGAATCCTCAAACAAGGATGAAAATGTTTTAAGCAAAGGAGATGTGAAGAAGCCAGAAGGAAATGGTGATGCTCCTAGTTCCAGCAAAGGAAAGGAGAAAAATGAAGGTTGCAATAGAAGAAATCTTGCTCCAAGTACAAAACCAGCTCCAAGAAGAAATGTAGCTGATGGCAAAAAGGCAAGAGGCAATGGTGATCATCAAAGGATCTCAAGGAAGCAAGGCTTCAGAAGTACATCAAGTAAACCTCCATCTCCCAGGTACCAAAGTTCATTTTTTGGTTATTGTTATTCTTGCTCAAACTTTGGTCATATGGCAAAAGACTGTAGAGCATTTCATGGAGATAGATGTTGTGGTCCCCGACAATCTCCAAGAAATAATTTCACAAGAAGAAATCATGAATTTTTATTCATGAAAAATGTTGAATGTTTCAAGTATCATAACATTGGGCATATGGCACGAGATTGTAACTTGACATGGGTTCCTACACAAGCTAGTCCCATGCAAAAGAAGAAAGTTACACAAGTATGGAGAAGAAAGGAAAGGCAATCTGAAAATCCCTTGAACTCCCCAGTGGATCTAAATTTGTTTTGAGAAGAGTCTGCCAAAAGAAGACAAGCACACATTAAAGGGGAGCTTGTAATTTTTTGTTGTTGAACTGTCTTAACAGTCACTCTTTGATGAAGACCTTTTATAAGGGAAAAATATGAAGTTAAATCTGCCATAAAAGCAAAGAAGAAAAAGGGGCAGCACTCAAATGTGAAGTGCAGCAGCGCAATAAGAAAAGTATGCAAAGCATGGAGACCCTCACAACAGTGGGAAGATAGAACATAAAACAGCAGTTTTTGAATTTTTTGTTATGGAATACATGCATTGAAATGCATAGCAATGGAAGGTAGTTTCCTTCTATGTAATGTGAGAGAACATACTCACAGCAGAGTGAGTACAATACACAGCAGTAAAAAAATGTAATGTTTTTCTTCATATGCAATGCAGCATGCAAAGAAATGCATAAAGAGAAACAGGGACAACAGGTTTTTAATGCACATGGGTGAATGATAATGTGTGGCAGCAGAAAAATGAAAGGAACTGCACAACAGTGCATTGTGTAAAAAAATGAATGAAGGCTAAGATTGTGTGAAGCAAGGGTGTAAAAAGAAAAGGCAGCAGCCCGTGTTAATTTTTTTTGTTGTCTGGAGAATGCAGCGCAAAACAGCGTGAGGATGATTTCTCTCTATGTGCAAGTAATGGAGAGTAAAGAGTTAGTGTATGGGCACACAATAGTATGATGAAACAAAAGGCAGCCACAGTGCAAATTGCAGAGTCAACGCAGCAGTAAATAAAAACCCAGGGATGACAAAGTCTATGGTTATGGGTATGGACAGCAATGCATAAGAACAGGCAGCAGTGTGATGGCAAGAAGGAGAAGCACAGTAGTGCGAAGAAAATGAAACCAGAACTAAGAGAGAGTGAAGAAATGTGTTTTTACACAGCAATGCAAATAAGAAAATGCAGCAGCATGAAGTTTTTGTTGAAGAAATGAAAGATAATGGACAGCAGCAGATGTAAAAGAAATTTTTCCTTTACAGTAGTAAATGTAAGTATAGTGAATGTGTTGTTCATTGAATTGAAATGCAACATATGCAACAGCAGTGAATGTAAGAAATGTTTACACACAGCAGTGTAAATTTGTAAGGTGGGACAGAGTAATTGTTCCAGAAAAGACAGAGTATTCTGTCTTTGAAGAATGCACAGCAATGCAAAGTTTGCAAAGAAATGTAAGTGAAGTGCAGTGACACAACAGCAAGTGTAGACACAGCAGTGTGGGGTAGACACAGCAAAGAAGATTGCACAACAGTGCAGCAGAGAATATGCAACAGCATAAAATAACAATGTATTGAGTATGCACAACAGTGCAATGAATGTTTTGTTTTGAAACTCCATCTAAAGCAGTGTTTCGCAGTAATCCCTCCGTGAGAGGAAGTGAAGTTCTTAGTGAATCCCTCTGTTAAAGAGGAAGGTGCTTTTCAGCACAGTGTCATGGTAAATCCCTCTGTCAAGAGGAAGATGCTTTTTAGCATACACATCGTAAATCTCTCTATCAAGAGGATGATGCTTTTCAGCATAGTCACAGATGAATCCCTCTGTCAAGAGGAAGGTGTTCTTCAGCACATTGTTATGGTGAATCCCTCTGTCATGACGAAGGTGCTCTTAAGCACAGTTTCAGGTTAATCCCTCTATTAAGAGGAAGACTATTTTGTTGTTTGTGGAACTGCATCATAAGCAGTTGGTGAATCCCTCTATGTGAGGAAGTGTCTGGGTATGACCGAATGCCCGACAGTTGAAATTAAAGGGGAGTGTTGAGTTTGTAATTTCAACCGTGAAGCATGCAGCCGTACCATTCCCCGAAACCACCAAAGTGAATCCACAAACCACCGGTAAGCATATCGCACTGCTTTTGCATAAAGGTGGTCTCCATACTTAGGGGCTCCGATAAAACCTCGAGATGACGTGTGGATGAGGGGTGACATCACCCTCTGAAACTTATCGGACGATAAAAGTCGGTCAAAAATGGTCATCTGATATTCGTCCGATCTGCTCCTCCATTCTCCACCGTCGATCGCCTGAAGCTGCATACGGGCCCGCATCAAATCAAGGATTGCGTGGAGTAAAACAAAGTTTGTTTGACCGCCGGTTCTGTAAGCTAAGGAATTAAATGGTATTTAAACGTGGTTGGTAGATGGTAGGTAAAATGTTATAATTTTTTATAAGGAGGTATGGGTAAGAGAATGCGTGTAATTTTTTTTTGGGTCACGTATGTATTGAATGTTGACTTGGTATAAGTAAGTAAAAAAAATGAAATGAAATGTAGTGGATGCATGTAAATAACGAATTTTTTTTTAGAGTTTTTTTTGGATACATTTGTGAAGTCCGCACAGCAGTGTGTGAAGGCAATGAAAGAACGAGGATGGAAATTTAAAAGAGATGTGAAATGAATCGCACATCAGTGCGTAGAAGAAGCAGGGGAGATTCCTTTTTTTGAAGAGGTCAACTTAGTTTGTGTGGATCGCATAGCAGTGCGAAGAGGAAGGAAAGAATAGAACAGAGGATGAAATATTTTGTATGCTGAAGTTTTTTTTATTGTAATGAGCAAGCACATAATGTTTTGTTTTGGAGCTACATATGTAAAAGTTTGTTTTACAGTAATATGTGTAAAATATTTTTACAACAGTATGTGTAAAAATAGTTTTACACCAGTAAATGTAAAAAGGGGTTTTACAGCAGTAAACCCAGCTCAGTAAATTCTCAGGGGAAAATAGAGTTTTGGTTGAATGTTGTTTTTGGTAAATCCCTCTCAGCAAAGAGGATGAATGTGTATAGTGCATATATTTTAAAGCAATAGGAATGTTTTTATGGCTGTGTAATGGACTGTTATGAGTATATTTGATTTTAATAGCTTCCCTGTGCAAAGGTCCTCGAAGAAATGAAACAGAGCATTGGCTCTGTGGTGTTTGTTTGTTTGTTTGGTTTTGGTATTTTAGCATTGCAAAAATACCCAACACATATATCACATAAACCTAACTATCTTAAATGTTTTAAATCAATAACTAAGTTTGACCCAACTCTTTAAATTTGATACGTGTAGATATTTCGGATTCGATTCGTAAGGCTGATTTCCAGGTAGTACCACTGCAAGGAAAGAAACGAATGAAAGCCTCTGCAGGTGCCGAAGGTAACATTACAGCCGGTATTACCAGCGCACCGAACTTACCAACAATGATACATGATGATCAACAAGAGACTATGACTAGAATTAATCAGCAAATTCAGCATGGCCAACCAACCAGTGATACGAAAGGCACAGCAGATAGTAATAATATTTCCAGTTTCTTGTTGATGCCTGAACATCTGCATAAGTGCAGTAGTCCAGTGGACACTACACAAAATCTTATCAACCAGCCGATCCAGCGTGGTCAAGCAAGAAGTAAAACGTCAAGCGCAACAGATAGTGGTACTCCCAGTTTCTCGTTCATGGATAAGCTTCTCCAAGAGTCCATTACTGTCGCCAGCACTGCACAAAATAATAATAATCATCAGATGCAGCATGAGCCATTCAGTAATACACATGGCGCAGCAGATAACATTTTTTCCAGTTTCTCGTTGATGTATGGGCCTGTCAACGAGGGCAACACTCTGCTCGACACTGCACAAAATTATAATAATCAGCATATCCAGCATGACCAACCATTCAGTAATATTTCCAGTTTCCTGTTCATGGATGCGCCTCTCTACGAGTGCAGTACTGTGGCCAACTCGGCACAAAATAATAATAATCAGCAGATCGAACATGAACAACCATTCAGCAATATTTCTAGTTTCTCGTTGACGCAGGGAACTGTCGACACTGCACAAAATGATATTAATCAACAGATCGAGTCTCTTCATGAGTTGAGTACTCTGGTCGACACTACAGTACAAAATGATATTAATCAGCAGGTCGAGCCTGTGCAACGAAGTGGTAATACGTCAAGGGGCACAGCATATAGTGGTATTTCCAGTTTCTCCTTGTTAAAGAACTCTCCATGAGTTCAGCATTCCAGCCAGCACTGTACAAGATGGCACATTTCCAGCTTCAAATTCTCATTCTATGCCGAAAAAGGTTGAAAGTTTCAGTGAGTTAATCGATGTAGAGAAGGATTATTCCATGGACTATGGGATATTGATGGAGTATCTGCTGAGGCACTCGCCCGAGTGTGTGCTCCTCAGACCAGTCCCGGGAGCCCATAACCACCCAGACTATCTCTGGAAAAAACAGCAGTTGGGGCAACTGAACCCTTGCTCCAAAAAGTAAATTGAGGCAACGAACGTAGGACATCAAGAAAACTCGGAAACTCTCTATAGTATACTGCCTGGAAAGTCATGTCTAAGCAAGCAAACTAGGAAAGTCTCTATAGTATACTGGGTTGATAAAGATGGTCGATTTGATTTGCATATTATTTTGGAAAGTTGTGTCTAAACTCACAGTTGATTATGGGCGTGTTGTCCGGTTTAGAAAGAAAATAGGGAGAGAAAAAATTATAGATTAGCTCGATATCACTGCTATTTATTTTAATTGTTATTTATATTATTACTTTTATATTATATTTTAGTATTTAAAATATATGTTTAAGTCTATAATTAAATTCATTTGAGGATGTCTGAATTTATTTAGTTAAAAAAATAGGAAGGACAGTGATAGCATATGATAGCATACGGCTTTCTTTGTATTTGAATATTGTTTTTTTACAAGGATTTTAAACTGGTTCATCTCATTATGAGAATTGGGTTTTTTTCGGATTCAATGATTAGGTTATACAGTTTTGATGTCAATACATATTTTTCAATTTTATTGACAGGGGTTCCAACTATCATTTTGGGTTGCCATTTCCATTCAGCTCGGTCCGGGAACTAAATCGTTCCTGCAATTGCTAGAGTTTTAGTTCATCGAATATAAATTCTTTAATGGGTATTGTCTATATTTGTTACAGATACATGCTTAGTTTCATCTAGATTTCTTTCCCCTTCCAAACTGTGTGCATGCAGCCTGTCGAGGCTTTACCCATCTATGATAGTATTACTTACCTCAACATTCACTTAATTACTCAGCTTACTATTTCTTTTAGCCACAATAATTGTTATTCATCATAGGTCCAAAGGTTACCTACCCCGCTAGGCTTTGTCTCTCATATTTTATATGGGTTTCTTTTTCTCTTCTTGGTTGTCGCTATTGCATTTCAATATTACATGGCCACGATGTTTTACCTTCAAATTCTTACACCTTTATAAAAAATACAGACTTAATAGAGTTTTCTTATTTGATTCTTCAGTTCTATTATTCCATTCGGTATCGCTTCTAAATTTAGCTCTACTTTAATAGTTTTACTACTCTTTTTTCTCAGCAATAAAACCATTATATAAGAGAAAAGTTTAACTCTGCAACCTACAAAATTTTCCAGCATACTTATATGAACAACAGCCAATGAATTCACTCAGAGAAGGATCTCTCCTCCCAACAACAAGAAAGACAACTACGTACAATCTAACCCTGATATTTCAGTCTCCAAAAGAGTAAATGACAATGACCTCTACGGTCTATTCTCGCATCATGATCTCTCAGGTCCACCCAGTAATCTCACAATCACTTAAGGACTCCACTAGTTCACAGCCTAGGTCAGGAGTGCCTCAATGGAAGCGTCCTAACTTAAATTCATTTTTTCCTTCCTGTGTTTGGTGCCTCCATTTTTCGTTCCTTCTTTTGTTGGCCTCCCTTTTCCCACCGAGACATTTTTCTTTAGGGAGAGAGTGACTTTACTAACTTTCTCTGACCTTTTGGTACATGAAATTCTAGTTTTGGGTCTTTTTTTTTCATGATTTCCAAGGCTTCATCATTTAACCAAAGTAAATTAAATCATAATAATAATAATAATTTTTAAACATCATTGCTTCACTATGACTTATTACGAAGACCATTATTTACCCAATTATAGAGTAAAATTAATTGTAAAATGTTTTGAGTACTTCAGGGTGTCACATCTTCCCCCATTGGGCATAAGAACGTACTCAGTGTTCACTCTTGCCCTTGGAATAGGTACTAATATGCTTTTAGCATAAAATTACCATTTTTCCAAGTGGCCTCTTCTAGGCTAAAGTGCTTCCACCACATTTTAACTTGGGCGATAACTTGCTTCCATAATATTGTTTCTCTTTGCTCCTACTAGAAATTTGTCATAACCATAATAAATTTGTCATAATTTTAACATTTTTTTTAATAAAATAGGAACATGTATACATACCTAGTCATATATATCTAAAAAAACATCCTTGAATTTACTTCACCTCTAACTAACTAATTACATGCCTCAGGTCATGTATATACCTTTTTAGTAATGATACATGAAATACATTATGAACTAGGATGTGACTAAGTGCGAGTTGCATAGGCCATATGTCAAATTCTTTCCATTAATTGGAAGTGCCCACAATAAGGGGGAGCTAGCTTAGTATAATTACCCCACCGTAAGGTACTAATCTTAGGCCTAATATACACATATACATGGTCTTCAACATAAAACTCTCGATAAGTCATTTTCCTCTATGCATATACCTTTTATCAATCTTGGGAAACCTTTAAATTTTGTTGTACCCTCTTAACAATTTGCTCAATTTCTATTAAAATCTCGCTCTAAGATTAGTTTTACTTTAGGGTTCCTCCAATTTTTAGGTGTTCTGCATATCCTTCCATACAACACATACAAGTTACTCATTTTCAACGACTCGTGGTAACTATTGTTATATGCAAATTCAATGAGGTGTAGGTAATCCTCCCACTTGGTTGGTTTTGCATAACATACATCCTTAACATGTCTTCGAGTACCTGGTCTACACGTCCGGTTTTCCCATCTATCTAAGGATGATAGGTAGTATTGAACTAAACCTGGGTACGCAGCCCAACAAATAGAGATTTCTAGAATGCAGAGGTAAATTTCACATCTCTATCTGAGATTACCACCTTAGGTATGACATACAATTGAAATATCTCCTTCATGAAAATCTCACTAATTTGGGAGTCTTGAATATATATTGTACTGGGATAAAATTGATTGTCTTACTCAACTCATCCACTACCATAATAATTGATTCATTGTGTCATCTAAATTTAGGTAATTTGTTTATAAATTCTAAGGTGATCACATCCCATTTCCATTCTAGAATTGGTAATGGGTGTTGACATTTCTAGAAATATGTCAACCAATGACGTCTCCTTGAACTCCCAATTAGGCCTCATGTTGTTTGGAGTAGGAGCCACATTTGCTACAATGGCCCAATTGCCATATATTTGGAAGATATGCCTTGGCTCTAACTACGAGCAAGAGAGAGGGATGTGAATGTGCCTTTGAACAATAGGGGGTGTGTATGGTGACTGTTCATTGACATGTGTGAGTATGTTCTTCCATTGTGGAGGGGAGGAGAAGTCAGCCTCTAAGAGAGAGGTAGTAGTACCACCGTAGAAGAGATACACAAACAAGAAGTACCAGTACAACACCAAGCAGAGTAGTCCACATAATTGAGATGGTCATGAAACCAATGTGTAAAGAAAAGATATGTCGAGTATCTAGTAGAGGACTCCATAAGGATGATACAACATTAACATCAATTACAACACATTCTCAAAAGATGAGTTCCAAAATATCCAAAATAGTTCACCTTCTTTAACATAGATGAAAGAAGACATCAATTACAAGCATTCATAGAATAGTCTTACAAATATCCATAATCCATGCATGAAAACATGTTGGCCCAGAGGGCTTCTGGTATTAAGAAAAAGATCCAAGACACATGTATACAATTAACATCACTAGCTCCATTAGTGGAGCATTAGAGCCACTCCTTTCTCCTCAAAAGAACTAGCCTATCTCTCTAATTCCTTATGGGAGGAGTGAGGGTGAAATGTAGTTTGCTCATACAGTGAGGGGTATATATAACCAAGGGGAGGGGCGATGCTTCTCCTTTGTGAGTCTTCTATTACCATCATCACTATTTAACTTCCTATGACTTTTCCACTTACACGACTCTCCAAGTGTGTCCTTTGAACTTCAACTTTACAAGACATTTGAATAAAATGTACATGGTTGAAAAAAGTGATATGACATATGACACGCCATGACATGACAATTCTAGCATGGAATGCTTCGTAATGTCACAATGTCAAGTCAGTGATGTTGTTGTGAATGACGTCTACCTGAGAATAATCTTGCCTTCCACCACCTCATGCCTTCGTGACAGAAATATTCTATGATCTCAAGCCTTGGGTTATGGTCGCGAGTTCGTGTCCCTCTACTTTTCCTTGATGGATCAACATGCATGTTCATATAAGAAAAAAAAAATTCATGTCTTCCTCCTTCATCTCCTTCATCATCATCCCACCAAGTGCTTGTATCTGTAATTCGCTCAAGATGAGATGACATGAGCCCAAAAACCTCCTAGCCTAATATGGTGCAATCTGGTCTAGGGTCTAGCTGAAACTGAGTTATAAGCTAGGAAGGGACGCTTAGTGACTACGTGTCCGAGCAGCCAAGGCTAAGGTTTGAGGCCTAGAAATGAAAAATGCATAGTTTAGGATAGTCTAAGAGGCTGTCTTCACTAAAGGAGGGGCCATTGTGGAATATTTCTGTGTAGTTCCTGAAGTGAATCTTGAATGACTTATGTGCACATTTGGGAGACACTGGGTCGATATGACGGGAGGGCCACTAAATGCATCCTCTGGATATTTCTCAAAATTAAGGGATGTTGATCTCTGCATAATTTTGGGAAATAATGGGTTGTAATGAGGGAGTGACCATTGTAAGGAGATTCTTTGTAGTTCTAAGGCTGAAGGGATATTGCTCCCCAATGGGATTATGCAGTTGACAGGACCAGGTATTTAGCTAGTTATATTTTATTGCATAATATGCATTTTGGGATAGGCTCACTGTAAGGATTACAATATTGTGGAAGGAGAAGACGAGTCTTGGGCTTAAGATTTGTGTAATGTAGCAGTCCTAGTAGAAAATAACTATACATTGCGTAGATACAGGGGTCAAGGCCACATCCTGTTGATTGGAATTAGGCACTGCATAATCCAGGCAGGCTGGGTGAAAGCAGGTTGAAGGACTAGTCAGACTGACAGGTGGAGTGATGAAGGTTCCACTGCATGCTAACACATAGAATACTTGAAGAAATAAAAACATTGTTCACCCATGACACATGAGCAACAATTTCACTTGTCGCTTCATGACCAGTTATCATAAGTATGACACCTAAAGTAGATTGTATGAGGACCATGATGAAACTTGTGCGACAATGATCAAAACTTTGTGAATGAGTGTGATAGATGTTCATATGGTTAGTAAAAATTGTAAACACAAATATGGGCCCTTAAAACCACCAGAATGAGCTTATGCATGAAGTGCGATAACCATTATGTGAAAAGATAACATCTTTCCTATCTTGTGAAAGGGAGCAAAACACATGGAGAAAACGCATGGCATGGATTTCAGTGTTTGTGACCATTCATGTCATTGAATACATAATGATATGATAGTGTTAATATTCCCTTCAAGCTACACTATGAGTGTTACAAGTCTATTTGAGCACATCACTGCCATCATTCAGATAAGTACCATTAGGGCTCATCAAACCCTAATTTAGTTGCTACATGCACTAGAAAAGTCATCACATTGAATGCCATCATTCTTGAGAGTTTCCTGGCCTAAAGACATCCTAAAATTACTCCTTGAGGGACTAGTGCAACCTTGGTTAGGGGTAAGTGCTCTGCAGAGCACGTAGGCTCACTTTGTCCAGCGTTGGGCGAGATTTAGCAAAATCTTCATAGGGTTCTAGGAATATTCCTTCATTCTAGATCATTCTAGAAGATTCCCACCTCTTATCCTCTCCTATGAGCTCAAAATTGGATAGTGAATGAATCAAATAACCTCCTATCCTCTCATCCCTTCCTCCATGGAAACTAACTCCCAAATTGGAAAGCCATTCAATGCCCAATTTATGAGAAAACCACCTCCATTTCCCCATAAATTGAGGAGTCATCATAGTGATCAAGGGCTTGACTTTGAAAATTTGTAAGGAGAGACTGTTGGTGTGAGGTTTGAGATTGTAAGGAAGTATTGTTATGATGTCGGGGTGTTGTGCTTTTGGTGTGATGAAGGATGGAACTCAAACTCGATGAGTGACATGAGATCAGACTTCTTGGCTGTAACTCTTCCTTCTACCTAATAAAGTTGTTTACGCCTTTTCCCATATTTGTTTCTTTATGTATGATTATGATATGTGTAAATTCTTTCGATTCCATTTTCTTATAGTAGATATATCTCTTGATTTGATTGGTTTTTGTCCTCTGTTTATGATTACAGGAACTTATTAAATGGATTTAGTTCAAGGAGGAGCGATGAGAGCTATTCAAAGGAGAAAAATGGAAGAGAAAGATAACAAGTAGGCACCTTCTCTTATTTATCTTCTATATAAAAGGGTTAAACTCTTTAAATCTCTTGTTCTAGGTGTAGCTGCCCACCTAGGGAAATTGTATTTATCCATAGATGCAAAATTCCACATAACAAATTGGCAACCCTACTGGGGAACGACAATCATTTTGGGTAGTTTATCCTCATTGTCGTACACCCTAGTAGACATTACCTACTTTCATTTATTTTATTTTAGTCTTTTTGAAGTGTTTTTGGTAAAAAAAGTGAGGTTAGATGTCTTTTGATTGGTCTCTCTGGTAGCAGCGTGGGCTTGGTCAGGGGACAGTGCTCTGCAAAGCATGCTTGGCTTAGATACAGTGCTCTGCAGTGAAATTACTCCCACTCTAACCTATGTTGGTCCTCCTTAAGCTTAAAAACCCATCTTTGCCTTGGATCTTTACAATTTTGCTTCTGAAGTTGTTTGTTTAAAGATCAATGTTTTCTATGGTTTTAAAATCATCTTGTATCTCTTCTCCTTGCCTTTTTTGACCTTGATTGTTTAGTGTTTCTTAAGCTTTTTATTTATCATTATCAATTCATTGTCAAAGTTAGTTTATAGTCGATTAGTATTTTCTAAAAAGAAAGTGTCATAAGGCCTTGATTTCTCTAGAAAAGGAACTGTCGTAAAGTTTTCGTTCTTGCAAAATATTGATTGATTATATGTGCATTAGTTTCCTTTTGTTCATATAAAGACTAAAGGGATTGAAAAGAAAAAATTTCATTTGGGATATTGTAGTTTGTGAATTCTTGATAGGAATAGCTAGGGAAATTGCAGTAGGTTTGCTCTTTTCTCTTTATCGAAGATCTAATTGCTCTATCCCTATTAGCTAAGGGTTTTATTGTTCAAATTGACTGAAAAGAATGCTTATCATATTAGTTGTATTCTCATAATTACAAGATACATCAAGTGGAAAACCTTGAAAGGAAAATTCTTAAGAAGATCAACTTAAAAGTTATCTCAATTAAACTAATGGAGCATTGTAACTTAATGCATAACATTTATAGGTCTAGGCTAAAGATGTGTTCTAGCATCATTAAACATAGCAGCTATCACTAACTTGTTTGTGATACATTCTAAGTGGGATACCTCATTGCAAGTACGTAAGTATATCGTAGCTTGTCCATGTACCTTCGGGTATATAGGGAGGTGTTACAGTACGTAAAGTATAAATGAATGCTCTCATTGTGTGGTTTCGCACTAGACAACTCTAACATGGATTGGACCTAAATGTACTTTTGGGAATATATGGGAGCACTACATTCAGCTGCTACCCATCCTTAGGTATCCTATTTGGCCACCATGTACACTGTGATACACCGAACACTGCTTTTGGGGAGATTCCCTACACGTATGTTAAGTCCTTGGTTTACTGAGGTAGCATATTGCAGTTCACATTTGCTTGGTAATTCTTTTGCGTAGATTATCCCTTTTCTATTTTTTTATGTTATTCTGATTAAAATAAAATTAATTTACTATGGATAACATCCTCCATGCTCACTCCTTAGTTGATCTTAGGTTGAGACATATGTCAACAACTCCGGAGTCCATCGATCAAGGAGTTCCTTTTGATGGGAATCCTAGTCCTTTTCCTCCTTTAGGATATATTGGTTCTCCTTATATGGATACATTTTCCCTTCCAAGATTTATTATTGGCTTGATACTATGGTTGTTTCCAACCTCCTTGGTTCAAAATGTCGTGATTTCTCTACAATCGAGTACTCCTCCAACTAGACAAAATCAACCTCCAGTTGATCTTAAAGTTGATTGTTTGCCTTCTTTATCGGTTGTTTCTTCCTCCCCTTCTTCCTATTCGCCTAGTGAAAGTATTGACACTAGTAGCCAGGTGGCTAAGAAGAAGAAGAAAGGGAAGAAGAAGAAGAAGAAGAAACTTTAGCAGGGGGCAACCAAGCAACCATTGCTTTGAATGCAACTTATGATGAGAAACTATCTGATAAGCCTCACAAAGTTTGATATCCATGCAAAGTTTGTATGAGAGACCATCTTGTCAGAAATTGTCCTGATATTCCTCAGCTCTTAAAATAATAGTCTTCTCATTCACGTCGTCCTATGCCATCAACTTCTAGAGATCATGTTGGTGACACATAATCAACTAGTGGTAGTAAAGTTCATGGAAAGAAGGTCAAAGTTAAGTTTCCCTGTAGGTCATGTTAACGGAATCACCCCATTCACCTTTGTCCCTATCTGGATGAAACCAAAAAGTGTCGAATAATCATCCTGCTTCTCTGCAGTGACTTCCAGCTGGTTAAAGGAGACTCTCCCTTAATCCTTCACTAGTTGATAAATTTACTGACCCAAATCAACCGTCGGTCAAACCCACTCTCTATGAATGTGAATCCCATGAGTCTATACTTGACCAATCATAGGTCGAGGAAAAAGGTGACGCAATTTCACCTTCAGTTAATTGTACCTTTCCCTTCGACAGTGAGTATGATACCACTCAAATTCTTTTTGTTACTTCAAATTCCAATGAGCTTGGGGGAAACCCTCCTGTTCCATCAAGATAGGAGGAAAATCCTCCCATTCTCGTAACTGAAGGGGGTAATTCTCCCATTCTTACGGTACCCCCTCCAAGTAGTTTGGTCACTTCCTTTGATTGGAATCTACTAGCAGGATGTCGTCTTCCATCTTATGTGCCAGTCCATATCATAGTACATGTTTGTAATATGCTTGTACATGGAATTATTATATATAAAAGTGTATCAGTGAGTATCATATCCTCCTCTACTTGGAAAGAGCTCGGTTTGCTGCCACTTGTGCCTGTTACCCTGAATCTGTTGGCTTTTAACAGAGGAACCAGTCAACCATTAGGGATCCTTCCTTAGCTGCCTATTACTTTGGGAGGAAAAATTGTTTGTCTCAATGTGATGGTAGTCCCAGACCCTTTAGAATACAGTTTACTTCTTGGGCATGACTATGTTTATGACATGGGAGCTATTGTTTCAATAATCTTTTGAGTGATGTGTTTCCCACATGAAGGCATAATTGCCACCATTGACCAGCTTTCATTTCTTGGTCCGAATATATCTTCCATTCAACCATCTTCCTTAAATGGTCTTTTTGTACCAATGGTATCTTCCCCACCATGGGTCAATTATATGGTAACTCGTTCCATGCCAACATCAACTGACGATCAATTTCGTGATGTTGTGCATTATGTACTAGGGGCATTGGACCCAGATCTCTCTAATGAATTCCTTACTACATATCCCTTCCAAAGAATTGTTCTCCCATCTCATGATAACCTCTTAGAAGTCATGACCTCTTATGGGTCATGATCAAGGAACATGAGGAGAGTTCCTTGTCTTCTGTAAACCTCATTAAAAAATGAAATAATGAATATGAGGATAGTTCCTGGTCTTGTGTCAACCTTGTTAAAAAAGGAAACAAGGAATACGAGCATAGTTACTTGTCCTGTGTCAAGCTCGTTAAAAAATGAAACAAAGAATATGAGCATAGTTCCTTGTCTTGTGTCAATCTCGTTTAAAAAATGAAACAAGGAATATGAGGATAGTTCCTGGTCTTGTGTCAATGTCGCTAAAAAATGAAACAAATGTTATGAGCATAGTTCCTTGTATTATGTCAAGCTCGTTAAAAAATGAAACAAGGAATATGAGGATAGTTATGTTATTGTGTCAACCTCATTAAAAAATGAAATAGTTCCAAGAGCATAGTTCCTTGTCTTGTGTCAAGCTCGTTAAAAAATGAAACAAGGAACCATAGCATAGTTCCTTGTCTTGTGTCAAGCTCATTAGAAAATGAGACAAGGTCCCTTGAAGAAAGTTTCAATTCAAGTCTTTCATTAGATCTCGTAAAATCTGAGTCATGTCTTTCACTTTATCTCATAAATGAACCTTCATTCCATCCACATGATAACCATGAGTTTTCTATTGGTTTTGGGTCAATGCTGCCAATTCATTCAGTGTCGCCAACATGTTCAAGAGAAGTCACTCAGTGAAACTCATACTTTGAATACTCATAAACCTTCATATTTAGGACCACTATTCCTGAACCTTTTGTCGTCAGTCACATTCCATCTCAAAAAATAATTACACTCGTTTTGAGTCGTTGATGTGGGATACATCAAGGCTCTCCTGTGACGAGTTGCTTCTTGTCGACATCAGCACATTATCCAAGAAGTTGACTTAGAAACACCCTTCCAGTACCTTGAGGCTTGCATATATCAATGGAAAGTTTCTCACTTCCAGTGATAGGTGACATCATTGGCCTTCGACTAAAATACTTTGTATAGTGTTCAACATCGAAAAATTCATTCAAACCATGTAGAATGTACTGCAATACCTTGAGGATCATTATCATTATCAGTGACTTCTGTCGCGTTTGTTAACAACTTACATCATTGGTTGGTAATCAGAGAGTGTCTTCCCATGTTGGACTTCAGATCACATACTCAGATTGTTAGACTTGTACTGGAGCCAATGATTGAACACCATAGAAGACCCCAGATCTAGTTTCATCCATCCAAGCTACGATTTCAGGAGAGTATTAATCATCTGTATGATGGCTTTACACAGATGGTCATCCTATCATGGGTTTATATCCTTAGACGACTATCTGATTTATGTACATGTAATGAAAAGTTTATATGCTGAGAATGGGTATGCCTTCCATCATCGATTCATGAAAAATCCAAAATATCATGATATTATGTATTGTAAATCATGCAGGTCACCATCTGCATCAGAACCTCCTCATCACATTGTAAAGCATATCACTCGACATTATCATTTTTGACTTCATGCTTTAGGGAGCAACTATTATAGGTCTATTTGGGCACATCACTTCCATCATTTAGATTAGTACTATTAGGGCTCATCAACCCCTAATTCATTTCCTACATGCCCTAGAAAAGTCATTGCATTGAATGCCATCTTTTTTGAGAGTTTCCTGGCCTGAAGACATCGTGGAATGACTCCTTGAGGGACCATCGCAACCTTGGTCAGGGATAAGTGCTCTGTAGAGAAATTAGGCCCATTGAAGCCTACTCTATAGAGCACCTAGGCCCACGTTGACTGTGTTGGGCACAATTGAGTGAAATCTTCATAGGGTTCTGGGAATATTCCTTCATTCTAGATCATTCTAGAAGATTCCCACCTCTTATCCTCTCCTATGAGCTCAAAATTGGATAGGGAATGAATCAAATGACTCCTATCCTCTCATCCCTTCCTCCATGGAAACTAACTCCTAAATTTGAAAGCCATTCAATGCCCAATTTATGACAAAACAATCTCCATTTCCATATAAATTTAGCAGTCATCATAGTGATTAGGGGCTATACTTTAAGAATTTGTACGGAGATACTATTTGTGTGAGGTTTGATATTGTAAGCAAGTATTGTTATGCTGTTGGAGTGTTGTGCTTTTGGTGTGATGAAGGATGGAACTCAAGCTAGATGAATAACATGGGATCAGACTTCCTTGCTGTAACTCTTCCTTCTACTTAATAAAGTTGTTTACACCTTTTCCCATATTATTGTCTTTATTTGTGATGATTATATGTGTAAATGCTTTCGATTCCATTTGCTTGTAGTAGATATATCTCTGGCTTTGATTGATTTTTATCATGTGTTTATAATTGTAGGTACTTATTGAGCAGATTCAGTTCAAGAAGGAGCGACGAGGGCTATTCACAGGACACAAATGGAAGTGAAAGATAACAAGTAGGTCCCTTGCCTTATTTATCTTCTATAGGAAAAGGTTAAACTCTTTAAATCTATTGTTCTAGGTATAGCTACCCACCTAAGGGAATTGTATTTATCTGTAGATGCAAAATTCCACATAACAAAGAGGTGCATTTGAACTTCATGAAAGATTTTTTGTGTTCTATGTACCTTCCCTCCAAAGGATTGTGGATCAGATGGAGTCTTCATGTAGTCCTAATATCTGATCTTTTATCATACCTCGGGGTTTCTTGGTCTTCTTATATGATGATTATATTTTCACCCTAGATCCTTAAGTGTCATCTAGCTTGTTCTCCTTCTTCATTTCCTTCTTCATCATATTTCCATAGCATGATAGAATTACTATATCTAAAATCCACTCAAGACAAGACAATATTAGTTTTGAAAAGTGTAACTAGGTTCAGTTTTCATAATCACATGTAATTCTAACTTTTATAAATGATGTAATGAAGAAAAGGAAATTCTTTTTGTAAGTTGTGCTTCATTAGTTTCATGAGAAAGTGGTTTTATTTTAGATGGATCCCATTAAGAGCCCTAGGGTTCATCATTAAAATTCAAAGAGTTTATTTCATGTATGAAGAACCCTTCTTGGGGATATAACTGCATATTTGAGTTTGTAATATGTCTAGAAAACCCTCCAATGATAAGCACTAGTTCTACTCTTGAAGTGAGGCTCAAAACAGAAAATAAACTCATGTCGGCTTAGCTTATTGGAGACACATCTATTTGTAATGTCATGTCGACTTAATATACGGGAAAATCCACTATAAATAGGAGTGAATGATTTTCACATTAGCACATAGAATAGTTTGACATATCTCTCAATTTTTTGGTACACAAAGATAGAGAGAATTTTAGATGATGACACGATGAAGTTCATATGGGTCATCTATGACTTCGTAAGAACAAAAGCTCATATTATATTTAAGATCGGTGTGACTATTTCTATGCCCTAAACACAATCACATTGTTTGAGTGAAGGATACAGTTATGTGAGTATTTAAGAAGTTTTCTTCACCTGTGTAATTCAGATCATAGTGGTAATGACAAGAAAAGGAATAAAAATTCAAACTTCAAAAGTAGAATTTCGGTGCGACAATGGGAGTCAAAAGAATTTTGTGGCATAGGACTTGGTTCACCACGTTAGCCTTGCCACAACTCCAGACCCCAACCCATATTAGCTAAGTTGGGTTCAAAAGGAAGGCTCTCATGTTATTGTCTCCCAATCTTGTGTCATGACCTTTGCTATTGGTCCTCTTCGAGATAATGTGGTATGTGATGTTTATCCTCTTGATTATGCTGATTTATTATGAGGCATTCCATACAAATAGGATCGGCATGTTGTTTATCATGCTAAAGATCACAAATACCACTTGAATAATGAGGGATGCACCTATGTGCTCACATACTCGGCCCTCACATCAACCCAACCTCTTAGTGGAAAATCTTCCATTAAGAAAGTCAATATAAACCAATACATTTCTTTGTGTTTTGTTTGCTCTCTCAAGCTAAAAACTAACACTAACAGAATACCCCATGCCATGGCTCCACTACAAATAAAATTTGCAAATACGTTCATAAAACCCATGTTTTTTATTCCCCAATGCTCTATTTAACACCAAAGAAATCTTAGTCCAAGTGCTTCCTTATCCAATGCCTCATCCTTTTTCCTTGCTGGAGAATTGTCTATTGGACACGTTTCATCAAAGAAACATGTTATTTTGAATGGTGAGACTATACAAAAAAATATGCAAGTTGTAAAGTGATATCCAACCTCCAATGGTGGCAATAATGGGGTTCAAAGAAAGCCATCAATGGTAGCAATGGAATGTGCAAGTTCAAATTCTAGTAGCAAGAGCGCCATACAAGTTGGGGCAAAGCCATTGTCAACAACTTTTGGGCAGAGTGTGGATAGTATATTCAACAACACGCAAACAAATCAAGAATGGAAGTCAATGAAAAGCCATGTTGTCAAAGATTTGAAAGGCCATGTTGTGGAGGATTTTGTGGTATAATATCAACCTTTTGCTTGTACTCAAATTCATGCTACTTTCTATGCAAGAATAATTTCAACAACTCACCGCTAACCACTTCTGATGGGCTAACGTGCAACGCATTTGTTGTTTCACATGCGCAACTCTCACTGATGAGAATGGCACCACTTATGGGTGCCAATTTCACTACTTATCATATCTAGCCAACGTCACTACTTACTTACCATATCACTTTGGTGGGAAGGGACACACATCAATCCATACCCAATGGCTCACAATAAAAGCATTGAAGCATAGTTTCCCTCCTTTGGTGGTGGAAGCGAGGATAAAAGATAAAGCACACTACTTTCTTGGCAACATCTACAACTCAAAATGAATGAAACATAAAAAACCTAGTAAAGATGGAAACATCTCTATACTTGTTTTATCTAATAATGTAATTGATTTTTATCTCACATATTTTGTAATTAAAAATGCAAAAGGAGAATGTTTACATTGTTTATAAAATGTTCATTTCTACCTCATAATAAGATGGTTGTATTGCTTTCAATAACATCTCTACTATTCTTTCATTTCCTGAATCTTTTCAGATATGCATGTAAATCAGTGCTGAATCCATTTTGACCATCCAAAAAATATTTCATAGAATATTAAAACTGAATTAAAAAAAAAATCCAAATTACAACCAGAATTTAAAAAAAAAAATCCAAATTACAACCAATATTTAGCTTTCTTGACCATATTTTATCATACAACAAGTTCAAAAATTTACAAATAATAACACAAAAAAATTGCATAAAGACATATAGGTTAGAATTTAGAAAATAATATTAGTAATTAAAATCAGTTATCCCAATTTTTGTCCCAAATCTAATTATTAGCTTTAAAACCTACCATTAATAACGAAACAAAATAAGTAATATTATACTCATATGCTCATAATTTCATATTCCAACAGGATGAAAATTATCCAATTAGCCAACCATTAGAATAATCGAAGGATTAGTTTAAACGTAGAGTTCCAAAAAAATAGTTTAACTGCAGAGTTCCAAAAAATCAGTTTAACGGTAGACTTCCAAAAAAATATAGGGAAATGAAATCAGTAACAACCAGCTACATACATGGGAAGGAAGTTAAGGACTTCTCCCATTTGCATGCACATTGCAAGATAGTATTTATTTTTGCAGAGGGGCTTCCCTTTCCCTATTAGCTAATTTTTCGCAACGGCAGGAAAATAATCGAATAATCCAAGCATTAGTTTAAAGGTCTACTTCAAAAAAATACCCAGATGAAATCAGCGATCACCAGCTACATGTATGCGAGGAAGTTCGCGAGGGCTCCCATTTGCATGCACACTGCAAGCTACTACTTACTTTTGCAGAGGGGGTTCCCTCTTTCCACGTTTCCAGATATAGTCTGGGTGGATGTTGACCCCGGGCACTGGTCTGAGAAGGACACACTGTGGTGAGTGCCTCAGTGGATATTTCATCAACTCGCCATAGTCCCTGTGATAATCCTGTACCACCCCACCCAAACTCTCCATCTCTACGCCCATAAAATTTATGATTGAAGTTGGAAGTGCATCAGTTTCTGTAGTCCCAGTCGGATTACTGTGGTCATGGAGAGGTTCAGGCATCAAGGAGAAACCAGAAACATTGTGATCTGCTGCACCCGATGTATCACAGCCTGGTTGGCCATGCTGTTCAATCTGATGTTTCATATTATTTTGTGTACGGTCGGCTGCAATACTGCACTCATGGAGAGGCTCATGATTGAACGAGAAACTAGAAACACTATTACTGCAGAGTTGCCCATGATAAATCTGCTGATTCATATTATTTTCTGTTGTGTCAACGGAAGTACTGCTCTTCTGGAGAGGTTCCGGAGTGAACAGGAGACTGGAAATATTACTATCTGGTGCACCTTGCGTAGGACTGTTTTGTTTCCCATGTGTTTGGGCTAGGAATTGATGTGCATTAGTAACCATGGTTCCAACGTTACCTGCAGCACGGTTAGCGGCCTTTAAGCGTTGCTTTACATGCAATGGTACTACACGTAGATCCGGCATACATACAAACATCAAATTTAAATTTAAATTACTAGTTATTTTTCAATTTGAAGAGTTATTGTTCATGAAGGTTTCTCCCAGTTATCAATTTGAAGAGGTTTTCTATCAATCTACAGCGAAAACTAAATAGGTCTCTGGTGTATCAACAATGTCCTAAAATAGTAACTGAAATTCCTTTATTTAGAGTTCCTTTATTTAGAGGAAGAGTTCTTTAATGTGGTCATTCTCCTCATTTTTCCAAGCAGTGACCTTAAATGCCAATCAAAATCAAAATCAATAGTGTGGAGATATTGATCTTGTATTTTTTTGATGTTTCTTCCATGTGGTACTTAATCAGTAACCAATGCTAGAATCGTGTCTTCAGCAATTTCCTCCTCAAGTATATGGACTTCAGGGATTTTAAAATTACTATATTCACATCGAATATTTGAATCTCCTGCATGTGCTAATGCTACTAAAATTTTCTATGTCACCAATGTTCAGCAACAACAAGTCCTAATCCTAAGCAATGGGAGAAAGGCGGCAATGATCAACCAAAAAGGGGAGAGGAACACTTGGGAAGAAAATTGAGAGCAATAGGGAAAGCCAACACCACAAGGGAGCCGGTGGAGAAAAAGCATCTAAAGAACATGAAAGATAGCTCCACCAGAGAGAGAGTTCACATCAAGGAGAAACATCCTTAAGAAAAAGTGACACCAACCTTCAAAGTTATACTAGACATAAACCATTAAAACTTTATACCCAGCAACCAACAAAAGAAAAAGTGCAACTAGAAACTCATCAAGGCCTAACTTAACACTCTAAAAAACAATAGACATAAATAGTCATGTGAAAGCAACAACCCTTGTGAGCCAAATGTGCTTTATTATATGAAATAATCATATGTCAGAACAACTCTTCTAAGCCACATGTAGTATGCCTCAAGATTTGAGAAAAGCCCTATCCTCATACAGTTAGGTATCAGAGATATTGAGATCATGGGCACAATTTTTTTCAATCAACACATCACTGCTACAGGTATTAAACCAATCTATGGAGGAACTATGCCATGAGGGCATAGCCCGTGTAACAATGAAAAAATGGGACTGCATAAAGAAAACTCAGAATCGTGCAATGCGAACCCACGGTAACAACTTTGTCCAAACACATCTAGGTAACTGTCTCTAAATACATTAAAAAAAACTTTTGAAGCTGGACATGCTTGGTCAAGAAGAAGCCAATAAATCCCAAGTAATCCACAAGGTACATGCCAACATAATAATCCAATAATCCAAACCTCGAGAGTCCACCAATTTTTTTGGCAGCCAAACCATGTCACAGCAATTAACAATTGCAATTAACTTTTTGAAATTCAAAAATAAGAAAACTATATTGATTTTTAACTATTTGCTTTTAAAACTAAATCTCAATAAGCTGTATCACTCTTACCCTTTCAATTACAATGATATGGAATCATTCTGGCCTTATAATTTAATTGACAAGTATTTTGTTATTTTGAATTTAGTTCGGACTAAAATAGTTTGATTGATACATACCTTTGCTACAAGAGGCAGCGGCTGACATTAGCGCTGTAACTTCTAATCCCTGATCCTTCTGCTCATGACTTGCTACGAAAATGGGATCTTCTGACCCCTGATCCTTTTTCTCTGGACTACTGACAGTGTCCAAGGCTTTAGCAGCTCTGATCTCCGGACCAATGAGAGGGTCTAAGGCTTCTGCAGACTTCCACGCTACATACTTAATGTTATCGGTTGTTTTTGAAGGGGAGCAGCCCTGCAGTACCTTTTGCATGACAAAAGCGTACCGCGGAAAGTTCATGCCAATAGTAGACGACTCCTTCCTCACGAGCAAGAGGGAGGTGTCAAACGCAATTGCAGCCATTTCGGCTGTCGGAAACGTTCCAAGATGGACGCGGGTTTTACTTCCATCAGTATTCCCTTTATTGCAAACTTCAGCAACCCACTTCCCATTACGGCTGTAGACACCTCTGTATTTCTTTAATCCTCGTTCCCTCGTTTTCGCTCTTTGATCTTTAACCCTAAGAGCAGCCTTTGTCTTCTGGTCTTGTTGTGGTGTTTGTGCAGTAACAGACTTCGCGGCACTATTAGCAACCATTTGTTCTTCAATGTTTTTGTGCTCAATAAAAGAAACCTCATTATTATCGGTGCACGACATATCTGCAGCAGCAATGTTCGAACTATTATGAAACATTTCTCCACAAGCTATGTTCAATTCGCTGTGGTGTAAATACGAAGAACCTAGACTGCATAAACCCTCCCAGCCAGAACAGATTCACCTAGATAACATAACTAGGTATCTACAAAGAAAGTTGAAGATCTAGACTCTAGCAGATTCTGTGAGCCTATCTTTGCTTCCTGCAAAACCAAATGGTTCATAAGAACTACCTCAAAAGAATGTATGGTCGGAGGTTGCTACATATCAAAAAAATTGCGAGACCAAATTAGGGCTGGTCGAAGCATTTTCGGGTCAAAGATCCGTATAAGATGGAGGGTTTTGATGAAGAGGAATTGAAGTACCGAAGGGTTTTGAGGAAGAGGAATTGAAGTACCCGAGGGGGAGGGTCCTTCGGAGGGTTTTGAGGAAGAGGAATTGAAGTACCGAAGGGTTTTGAGGAAGAGGAATTGAAGTACCAATGTGGAAGGTCAAGGTCTGGATGTTCAATTTATGCAGGGTTAGATTTTGGTGAACGACTGTTATAGAGGAAGAGGAACACTGATCCCACGTAAAATTTTCAATGTTAAAAGTTGAATCTACGACGAAATTGGCGGCAGAGCTGAAATGTTGGGCTTAGAAATGTTGGACTTAGAAGTGACCGTGTTGGTAAAATCTCTTTGTTTTTTTTTTTAAATGTCAAAACTCTTTTTTAGCCGATCTTAATTTTTTCAAAACTCTTTTTTAGCAGATCTTAATTTTTTCAAAATCTCTTTTTTATGAGATCTTAATTTTTTCTTTTTGTTTAAAATTAGTTTTTATTATTTTATTAATTAACCACATTAATAAATTAAGTACTTGGATTGTGAATACTAACAAATCCCTATCATATTTTGTTTAAAACTATTAAAAAAAAAAATCTCAAAACATATAATAAATAAACTATAATTCGATGATTTTTGCCACTTTTTATTAAACTTACTTATATCAAGCTTACTTTTCTTCTTCGTAACTTCAAGATTTGTTTACCTAGCCACACATCCATCCCATGACTATTGCATACCTCCACACAAAGTATGTTACCCACACCAATACATATTTCTTTTTTCAACCTTGTAACAAAGTATTCAGAGGGTTCCATATGTAATGTTGTACATAGTCCAAGTGTGGTACAACGTATAATACCATCCTCACGGTATCACCTACATGATATAAACTTTATGCACATATTTTTCCACCATGTTAGTATTGTACCAACATCTATGCAATTAATTTTTTTTTATGTCCTGTGTAAATCAATTTTAGATGTCATGTGGTTACAATGCATATTTTCATATTAACCATACCTTCTTCATGCTCTAAATCAAACTATACCTATTAATTCACCTCGTATGTTTTGCTTTTGCCCTTTATACACCTCAACAACCTGTTGATTGGTGTAGTTATGCATGAAATATTATACTACTTTCAATTCTACCCCACATTTTAGTTGTAAGTGTTTAGGATCTCGGGGTATTTACATGTTAACTCATCCTTAACATTAAATCACCTTTTAGCAAAAGATGAGATATCTACTTTATGAATTCTTGTTTGAATTACACAACATTTTCTTATGTTGTCAAGACACCTCATCAATGCAATCCAATAAGAGAACCTCTCAAAATTGCTTCCATTTTTTAATTTATATGATATCATTCTCCTTAATTGACCTAATGGTTCGTACCATTTGTGGTACTTCATCCACTACGATGGTTTTCACTTAAGGATACTTTTAGGTTCTATTATGCATATCCTTCGAAAGATGCATTAATAAAATAATTAATTTGAGCCACAACTTGTACAATTATATAGTCTTGTACTATAACCTTTAACTTTTCTTGTCCAGCTTGACTTCTAACATAGTCATGCATACTTTTCCTATTTACTATTGACATATAATAGCCCAATCATGTATTCTTAACAACATATAACTTCAATAAGCAACTCAATCCCCTGCATGGACGAAAACCAAATTTCTACCGTCTATGCATATTTGTAAGCATTGATTGTAGCATAACCTTGATTCTACAAATCACAAACAACCAATACTCACTCACACAACTATGCTCAACATCTAAGCAACAAAACATATAGTCTATCACAACACAATAGCAATTCCATACTACATTACCAATATAGTCATTAGATCAATCATGTTCTTTCCTTCTATAGAGCATACTCCCCTTTAATAGGCATTGGGGTAACCGATATCTTTATGATTGATAAGCAATGACTTTTATTTTCTTTCAACATGTAAGGGACTACGAATACGAGAATTCATGGGGAGGTTCTAACATGGAAGATTCATACGCCACATTACTATGCAACTATACTATACCATTTGATAATACAATATTCCAACAAGTCAATAATATTGCACACACATGTGATTACATGGCAAATTCATATAACTCATTAATATGCATGGATGTTAACCATGTTCTTCTCCAACATGTTTATCTTAATGACTACTTCATGAGACTATGGTAATAGCATGTAACTATCCATGACAAGCCATAGGTATAATATATAATAATTAAGTCCAAACACAACCATGGGTTTTCTCCATTACATAACCCTCCCTTTAGGTATTAGGTGAGATTTGTTTTTATTCACCGATCCTTATTTAAATCTGTTACCTAATATAGTTTTCTAGATGATTCATTAATCAATACACGTTATGGTTTGTGTTAGAGGTTTTTAAGAAAAAAAAAATTAATTTCTCTTCATCACTCATAATACCAATTTTGCCCAAATTTTCCTTAGTTGCCTACTATGCCACATACCACTAACTCTACTATTTGATACAATAGAGATGCATGCTCTTTATATTCTCATCATTGTTCATGAAAACCTTTTTTCATTGCATAACCCTTACCAAGGTTTACCATTTCTTCTTTTATCCAATTATCCTTTTATTTAATTAATTCCCTTTATAGCACTTGTAGGGGTATCAATTTGGTTGCGTTATCATTGTGAGTTCATCTACGTTATCCACCTCTTAAAATAATTTATCTCATACCTGACTTTAATTCTCCACAAGGATAAGAATATTTAAGGTGACTTCAATGAGATTATAATGGATTTGCATGTGGTCCTAACCATTATTGTGAACCTCAATAAACACAAAATTCACATAAGAAAAACCATATCCTTAAATAAAATTTAACAAGTAAGAGAATTTCCTAATGAAGAAATGAACATAGATTTTAAGGTTCGAGATTGTCCCACCTTTAATGCATGATATAATATTATATTCTGATCAATTCTGGAGGCAACTAGCACAATAGCTCCAAGGCTTCTTAAATATTAAGATTTCTTCGTGTATTGTTAGTATTCAACGGTTATCACAAGCATGTAAGCACAATGACTCTTTACTTAAGCACAAACGCCCAACTTGGAGAATGTCATGCACCATGTTATGCACCGCACAAATTTCTTCTAGGTCCCTTCTTTTAAGCAACATGCATGACTAGCTAAACTAGTATCAATGTATAGCATAGATTACTCGAACCGTAGATTACACCATACTGATTTCTCATGTACCTTGGTCTTACGCATGAATTTTTTTCTAGTTAACCATAGGTATCATATGTTTCATAATGATGATTAAATTTAGATTTACTAGATGTCTCATACACCCATATATGTACATCTCACAACAAGGATATTGTAATCTATTCCATTTCGGTATAATGGTCCCATGCAGTTTTCATAATAAGTAAGATGGCTCCATAGCCCCAAGCCACATAAAGTACATACTATGAAGCTACTCCTTTAAGTAATGAGAGTCACGGGCATAACAATGAAACTGTTCATCATACATAATCTTTAATGCTACTTCCTCAATTTCATAACTATAACTAGAACTACATAAAAAAATTAAACCAATAAAATAATCATTTTTTTTAGGTAGAAAATTTCCTCAAAAATCATTATCCATACTAATTTAACTCTTATACACAAGTCCAAATGAGCAGTTATTAACCCCATGCAAACTACTTTTTCCATGCACAATTTCCAAGTTTTTTTCCAGAAGGGTTTTCATATCTATTTTACATGTATCTCAACAATTTATAATTTTGCAATATTCATTCATCGTGCCTTACACAAAATATTCCCCTACCCACAAGAAAACATTTTTAGAGACAAATTCTTAATTGTTGACCATACGTTGGTTAATATAATTTTCCCCTACCCACAAGCAAACATTTTTTAGAAACAAATTCTTCATTGTTGACCATACCTTGATTAGAGTTTCAACACTCCCTATGGTGTAGAATTAATAAAAGATGTCCTTCAATTCTTTTTAACATTTTCTCATTTTTATTTACAAAAATAGCAAAGAGAACGAGGAAAATTGTTTTATCATGTATAAGAAAAACTTATTAAAATCAGTATAATCTCATGTTAAGTGTCATCCCTTTCTTTTGATATAAATGTGGGAAAATAACAACTATTTTTCTTTTATTTTTAACATCTATGTGTGTTGCATGTAGAATGTTTAATTTGGATAGTCTTGTTGCTCTTTCTTCCCATGACCGATCCTTTCATTCCTGCATTGCTGTATTCAGAAGCAACCGCAAACGCCATTTCAGAAGCAACTACTAAAAGGAATTAGTGGATTTCATCTAATTGAATGCCTAGATTTATAAATTAAATCAAACAGCCTAGACCATATGCTCAAATCTTCAAGAACGGTGATGTAATGGAAATTTGAAGAGAGAGGGTGAAGACTAAAGTCTAGCATATATAAAAATGATTATGTGCACTAGATTGGTTATAGATAGACCATAAAATAACATATTAATCTAGATCAAATCAACCATTACAACAATCAAAGCAGTTTGGACTGGATCAAAAAACAACCGGGTAAGAGATCTTAACATCGTATCAATGCCATTAATTTAGTAATTTTTCCCTCATTGAGCCCATGAACAACCAATGACAGAAAAACAAATTCACTTATGAGCACTGGTATGGTCTAGCCATTTTAATAAAGAGTGGAGTCCATGAAATTTTCTTTGACAACAAAGCCTATGAGTAAACTCACTTTCGACCTTCGTGATTTCCTTCTCCATGGTTCTAAGACCCCTTGACAAAACATGGAACACAATCATCCTATTTTATACTCAGTGAATCGTGTTTATTTCATGGGAACCATCGAGCGCCCACCTATGATGATAATCATTGTCCCATGGAGGATAGGCATTCGCACTTGTTCCAAAATGAAATAGCCATGTTACAACTTCATTATCCCTCCGAAACTATGGTGCAATAGGCAAAAAACAATATTTAAAATGAAAGGGAGGTCTTATCAAGGAAAAAATATGAGTAAACAATGGACTGTCAAAGGCAACAATGAGCTTTGGCTTTTTTGTCCTCATGAAATGGTGCAACCATTCGATTGACATCTAAAAGAATACAGTAATAGTGATTTTCGACATTTTCCAATGTATTATTGCTTTTACCTATAACTCAGGGATCTAGATCTACCCACACTGGCACTCATGGATCTAGATCTACCTGCACCTACTTTCATTCTATTTGAGAAGCTTTCTAATCATATTCGAGAAATAAAATTACTTTCGCTGAATTTCCCCAATGGCGTAGCAAGTTCCCCAACACATGCTTAATGTTTGAGAAATAACATATGAACCAAGCTCACTTCATTTTTTTATCTATTTCTATGGTTGTAATTTCGAAAAAAAACATTTCAAAAAAAAAAATTTATCTAAAGACCCGCAATGCCGTAAGCCTTCCCACAATCATTGTGAGTGCAACCGGCGGAGCTGGCATAATCCAATACACTATGAGGATGCAATTTCCTGAATGCATTGCTATGTTTTACCGATGTTTATTGGATTTCCTATATCTAGTAGCAAGGAAAACAAATGAGCTTTTTAAATTCCGCTATGCAATGTGGATAAACCGTATCGTTTTGGCTTTGGTTACCACCATCGCTTTGTTCACCAACTTCTCTATAAAAATCTCTCACCTCCAACATGGTGGTTAAGAAATTCAACATGCAATGTTTAAAAGGTAAACCGAAATCACCCTCATGATGTTCTCCATCTTCTAATTTGGGAAAAGATGTTTCTTAACAACTACCAGTAAGACATGGCTTACAACTGATCAACCCGACGTTCATCTATCCTTATCACTACTTTTCTAATAATGCATTAGAAAAATCATATTACCCAAAGATAACGACCATCGCATCAAGTGCCAAGTCACATGGGAGGAGTCCAGTAATTTAATTAACCATCTTCTATAGCAAAATATGAGTCATGATCTTGCAGAAACCCCTTTACACTCTCGATTTTCCCTCCTTTTTCTAGACATAGTTTCCTCTCTTCCTCTGTTGAGGGGCATCTCCACCCACTCGTTTCACCATCTTGCTTTTGTAGCATCCAACGCTGCATACATAATCAATATTATGTTGTTTAAGAGTGTAAAGGTTTCACCCAGTGCAGAGATATCATTGTGCGAAATTACGAATGCCACAAAGGTTAAAAAACAGATGCATGATTGATATCTTCTACATTCTAGGTGTGCTCTCTAAGAAAAGGAACATATTTGTTATATAACTCGGTAGTGAGGTGTCTACTGCTTGGTGTAAAACTTCTGCGAGCGGGTCATTGGCAGAAACTTAGTCTTCCCATTTTGTTTAATGTGAGCTCTAGGCCTTGTCATACTCACTCGTGAATTGATGCAATGCAACCCACTAACAACTGGAAACTATTGAGTTTTGGGTGAATCAATAGAGTTAGTACGTTCCTGAAGAGTTTAATCTTATATTCACTACAAAGAGTCAACAACAAATTAATGGCCATAGTTTTTTTCATTTTTACTATTCAAACTAGAGTTGTCATATAGCCCCATAGTGAAGAAAAATAATAAACTCACTCATAAAATAAGTATTAGACATATAGAAAAACCAGACATGGTGGAAAAGGCATGAGATGCTTTCTTGTAGTATTTCATTCTCATGAATTTCATTATTAAAATAATGCTTATGATACATATAAATACATGAGGAAGGTGTCTCAAGATAGTGCATCTATCTTGAACAAACTTGGTTGAGAAAATATCTCAACAACACACTAATCTAGGAGCCTAAATAGTTGGAGAGAGTCTCTCAAACATCTAAGCCTAGCCATGAGGAACAAACTCAATCTAGAAGAGTAGGATTAAATCCTAAATTTCATGATTTTAATTAATTTAATTATTTGGACTTAGAAATGTTTTTAATGTGAGAGTGAGGCTAACATTGCCCCCCCCGACCCACCAATAATAAGTCCAAATTTAAGAACCACGAACCATCTTCCAAGTTCTTATACTAAAACTGTTGATCCTCAAAAAAGATTATCCTAAAAAACCACCAAACCTAGATGCTGACGAAGCTGCAATATGAAGAGACCATGAGTCAGTTTCATGTCTAATTCATCTCTGAATGTGATCCGGATTTAAACAGGAACATAGCATAATACAGAGATAACCATATACACAAAGATGCAGCGGAAATAATGTTTCATTTCATTAATGGAAAACACTGAAATATGGTTACAACCAGAAATAGAAATAAACCAGCTAAGGCAATGGTAGCTTGTCTCTGAGAAGAGATGTGGCAGCTACATGCCTCTGAACTGTAAAGGCTATATTGTGGTAGACAATCTGTCCTTTTACAAAATGTGACTTGTTACTTATAGTATTTTTCAGTTACAATACCACGGGTCAATTCCATGGGTGAATAAATACCATGGGTGGATTTTATAATACCACGGGCAGATGCCATTTACAATACCATGGGTAAATTCCATGGGTTGATGAATAATATGGGTGGATGAGTACCATGGGTTGATGCCATTTTCCATTCGGATCATTCCTCCCTCCTTAAGAAGCAATGGTCCCCATTACGTAAAGTTCCCTCGTGTGAAGCCTTTGTTGAATATGAAGAGCCACTGAAGATAAGAGTTTTATGTAGTTAACCCAAAACCCTCATCAAAGAAGATCTGAGGATAGGGATACCCTATAATGCTTGTGACCAACTGTGATTCTTACAGAGTGCGGCCTAGCAAATGGACTTCGATGACAAGGATTTTACGCGGTTGACCCATAACCATGATGTTGGTTGTTGATGAAGTAGCAGGTGCCTACATAACCTAGGGTGGGAGGGAACGTCTCCAAATATCCCAAGATGAATGTTGCTATGTTGAAACTGATGAATGTGAAGCAGGTGCCTAATAAAGTTGGGTGGGAGGGCATGTTTCTAATGGGAACCCACTCCAAATGGTACTCCATAATTAAAATGGACATAACTCGGCCAATATAACTCAGAATATTTATTATAACCTATTTTTGGAAGAAGAAAGATCATTTTGCATCCTCCCATGAGTTGGAAATCCTTATCTGGGGACTCTGAAATCTCCGATTCGCGCTGCAATAGTTCTGTCGTCATAAAAATTCTAATAAAATAGTTGATTTTAAATCAGCGATATCTCCCACATCCGAACTCCGATTTGACCCTTTTTTTTGAAATTGGGTGATTTTTCAAGTGGAATCCAGATCTGGTATTTGTTTTTGTAAATTTTGTACCAAATATTTCATATATGATCTGCAAAGTCACCGCAAAAAAAACATTCTGCCAAAAAATGAAAAAAGAAAAATTCTTCCTGCTTGACCCAAGAAAGTGCTCTGTGGAGGTTGTAGCACATGCCTGAAGTCTGTTGAATATTGCTGCAAAATTTGAAACTGAAATATGCATGAAACCCTCATTCCCATGGAATCGTAACCTACTCTGATACCAATGATCCGGTTTTAAACAGGAACGCAACATAATATAGAAATAACCATATACACAAAGATGTAGTGGAAATAATGCTTCATTTCATTAATGGAAAATACTGAAATATGCTTACAACCAGAAATGGAAATAAACCATCTAGGGCAACGGTAGCTTATCTCTGAGAAGAGATGTGGCAGCTACATGCCTCTAAACTGCAAAGGCTACATTGTGGTGGACAATCTATCCTTTTACAAAATGTGACTTGTTACTTATAGTATTTTTCAGTTACAATACCACGGGTCAATTCCATGGGTGAATGAATACCATGGGTGGATTTAACAATACCACGGGCAGATGCCATTTACAATACTATGGGTAAATTCCATGGGTTGAGGAATAATATGGGTGGATGAGTACCATGGGTTGATGCCATTTTCCATTTGGATCCGAATGTAGCTTGACAACTCCATCACATGCCAAGCTGCAAAAGGATCCATCTCAACATTTCTTGAAATCAAAATCTCGTGTCCACCGACAAAATATGATGAACGCCCACTGAGTGATGATGTTGAGAAACAACTCACTGTTGTTTTTTTCTGTTTGAAAACTGGCATGTCACTGTTGACATTTTTGTTGATCGCCCACTGGCAAATTTTGTTGATGCTCACTCACTGACGAAAATGGTCATTGTCTACTTCATTGATGTTGTCGAGACATTCGATCTGACAACCATTGTCAATTTCATTCACATTTTCCCCCCTTTGTCAGCTGAAAGGAGAGACAAGTTTTTGCAAATTATGTCCGAACTCCCCCCCTTCAAGTATAGGAGTGTTTTTCTAGTGTACTCTCTCGTTCAACTACACGAGACTACCATCTTCATTTTTATTGTTGGTTTCATTAGGTCTTAGTGAATTTAATTGTAAAACTTATACAATCTTCTCACCATGGATGATTATTCCTAGGGATCAATCCATGAATAATCAATCTTCAATCTGCTTGATTGTTGTTGTTTGCTGCATTGTGCTCATGAATGATTTCACTTGCCATAATGGTGACAAGGATGGAGATCAAAACATTGATCTTCTAGATGACCGATTTTTTGACAATGAAGGCATTTTTGTTTGACTACAACTTCAGTTTGCATGCATTTATGTTTCTCTTCAACTTTCTCAGAATTAGCCGATGTGATTTGTGGAAGAAACCCTGAACTGACAAACTTAATGGGCCTTGAATAATCTAGGATATGAAATTCGGCGTCATCTCTGACATATCCTAAGCCTCATCGATTTTTGTTACTTTGAAGTTCTTCCCATGGCTTGATGATTAGTTTGGAAGAAAGTTGAACTCAATCAAGGACCACATCGACAGTGGAAGTTTGTTGGATCAATGACATGGAATCAACATCTTTATCTTCGTCTATATGGATGAAAGAGTTGGAAACATCACTCTTCTATTGTAACTCATCTCTTTGAAGATGTGACTTGAGTTGAAGGAACTCAATTGTTTCATGTTCTTGTTGTAGATTAATTGAAATATCAACAAGAGTTGCTTTGCTGATTTGTACAATGTCTTCAATAGTTGAGAGGATCAAATTGTTAAGAATCTTTAACAATTGAATGCTTTTCGCCATCTGAACTTGTTGAACTTACTCATGCATGCTTCTAATACTTGCTAGATTTGTAGAACTCACTTGATTGATGATTGATTAATTGTTGCACGCTCGCTTGAACTTGTTTTAACAATTTATTTTCTAAACTTACACTTGCTTGCTTTCACGCTCGCTTGATGTTGTTAGATTTTCACTTGCTTGAACTTACACTCTTGATTGATAAAAATAAGGGTGTTGAATACGATCGAAAATGCACCCAAGAGAAATGCTTACAATGATTTGAATGACTGAGTTAAAAAAAAATGGATTCACTTGGTTTAATTGATTACCTATCAATTCAACGTGTGGGTGTCGGTTTCAACGAAGAATGCACCCTTACAATTCAACTTAATTTGACTTGGATTACAATGAAAATTACAAATTATAATTTGAAAGTTACAGTTTTGTATTGAGCTTATTAAAAAATGGCCCAAGTGTAATTGCAAAAAAATTGTTGTAGAATCGCTACAAAAATTATTGATGTAGATGACAGTTGGATTGGGTTTTGATGTAGAAATGTCTTTGACAACTTGGTTATGTATTATTTCTCCTTTATTGCTTGTAGTTTGCTTGAAATATCATCTTATCATGTTGATGATGTGACACTTTGTGCTTGTGTACTTAAGCTTGATTAGAAGAGCTTGATTAAGTGTTTTTATACTTAAACTTTCTTATGTGCATCTAATTTTTTAAGAATAATACAAAGAGAGCTTTTGATAATTTGAACACAAGTCATGCACATGCATTCATTACACACAGTGTACCTAATATCCTTTTATTTTCAATTTTGGGTGGATCTACAACACAAGCACCACAAAAATTATGATTTGTTAATTACTAAAGTACATCATTCTTCAACGTCACAACTTTGTCGAAAATGTCACGCTTGCAAACTTTGGAAGCAAATTGTCTTCAAAAATAGCCTGTATTGACTCAATCACTTTCAAAGTAAAAAAATTACTTTGGAGTACAACAATTACTTTTCTCTAAAAAAAAAGAATTCACTTATCAATGGAAATAAAAAATCCACTTATGACTTGAAATATGACTCCCAAAAACACTTCAAAGAGATTGGCACTTATATCTCCACTAAAGAAAATACACATTTCAACTTTAATAAAATAATGTAATTTAAAAACAAATTAAATTAAAGAAAAAAACATCTTATTACCATTATTGTTGCCAATCATCAAGTGCGAGAGCTCGTATGGATTAAACATTTGATCAAGATCCTGCAATTGGATATCTTCGAAAATGTCGAGAGGCTTTGCAGACTCATTAGGTTTAGATTTTATGGAAATTGGCTCAATCTCAAAGTTTGATACAAAACCCTTCTAAAACCACTGAAGACATAAATTCAATGGGGTTGCTCTCGAGAATAACTTGTATAATGACTATTAGTAATTCACCATTTTCCATTCTTCAGTATGACAGCCACAATGGAGCAGCTTAACTTCGAGACATTGTAGGACCTTGGATATTATGAACTTGAATTCCATGGAGATTACACATCCCAGAAGCTCAACAAAATTGAAAATATGGCTAGAGCGACCGACTATACTGCGTCAAGACAAGGAAATAATAGAGAGCGTTCATAATGAGTGTTTCCTTCCCTACGAGTGCAGGCATGGTACTTTCAGAGGCTCCTTTGCAGCTGATAGAGCTAATTATTCGGTGGAACTCATTGACAACATTGGCAATGTGATTTGGAAGTTTGGTAACCCTAGAGCATTATGTGTCGGTTACATGAGCTTGGAAATCACTAACCTTGTTACGTAGGAATTTCTTGGGAGGGACTTCTTGCAATAGATCATCTACATGGATTTTCTCTCTTATTTAATGCTACGACTCTTGGCCAACAATGCTCCAACAACACAACACTGATTTTTGCCTTCTGATGTCATGTGTTTGGTCCACACTCACCGCACAATACCATCAATTCACCACAACAAAGTTTTGCAAAGGCTCAACAATGATTTCCATAGCGATCAAAAGTGATATTCATAAGATCAACATTGATCATTTATCCAGTGACTTCAACAACATCACCCATTTGCAAAATTTAATAAGCAGGTAATAATAAAACACTCAGAATTGAATTTGGCATGCATCAGACATCTTAAAAACTTTCTAAACTCGTAAAATTTACTAAAAAAACATCAGTGTTTGACTATCCAACTATAGAGATCCAAGAACTCACAACTCTTATGAGGAAAGACATTACTGCATTGAATTCTACATGTGTAGACCTGCAAATCCAAGAAGTTGAAGGTACATGAAAATAGATGACAGGTTTTTTCTGCCAGTGCCTCAAAAGATTCTACAAATTCATTTAGGTGCTTGACATGGCAGATGTTAGCTCCTGCAGTTTCTACATCATCATGCATTTTTTCATTCCACCACATCGTTGGGAAATTTTAATCCTGATCTCGAATCAACATCATCGACTTCCACTTTTCCTCACTACACTTTATCTAAAAGTCTATTTTTCTACATTGTCTACCACTTTGTTCAAAAATATTGGTGTGGATGATACAGGGGTTGTGACAAGGGACCAATTTGTTCGTTATTGGATTGATGAGAAAATGGTAACTATGGACTTGGAAAGCCAAATCATCAAAGATCTAAGGTAGCCAGACAATAACTATCTCACTTAGGATGATTTCAACCCAATATTGAGAGAGCTTCTCGCTACACATCCACGATTGGAATTCCTACACAGTACAAAAGAATTTCAAGAGAGATATGCAGAGACTGTGATTTATAAAATCTTTTACTACACAAATCAGTTTGGAAATGACCATATTACACTAAGAGAACTGAAACATGGAAATCTCATACCATGATTTCTTGAGAGAATTTTGAATTTGATACATTCATTGTTCGATACTCAAAGGTCAAGGATGTCGCAGAGAAGTTCATCATTGTACAGTTTGGAGTGTTCCCCTTTTGCTAGGATAATGCTCAATTCCATGATCAATTCCAACACCAATGCTCAATTTCATTTCAGCCTTCACTGAGTCTTCTTGTCTCAATAGAGGTTTTGACAGACTTCTTTAGACCATCTCTCCATAGGTTTTGCTAACATAATATTTGCACATAGTAACTCTTAATAGGCTCTGATACCACATGAAGAAAACTAAAACAAATAATACACTCACTCATAAAATAAATATTAGACATATAGAAAAACTAGACATGGTAGAAGAGGCATGAGAGACATTCCTGTCGCCTCTCATTCTCATGAATTTCATTATTAAAGTAATGTTTATGATACACGTAAATACATGAGGAAGTTGTCTCAAGATAGTCCATCTATCTTGAAAATACTTGGTTGAGAAAATATCTCAACAACACACTAATCTAGGAGCTTAACTAGTTGGAGAGAATCCCTCAACCAACTAAGCGTAAATTGACTCCTAACCATGAGCAACAAACTCAGTATAGAAAGGTAGGATTAAATCCTAACTTTCATGATTTTAGTCAATTTAATTATTTGGACTTGGAATTGCTTTTAATGTGAGAGTGAGACAAACACATAGGTGGGTACAGTTTCTGTATCAACTCCTCATAAGCTAACCAATGGAGGTGACCATATGAATTATAATTATTCGATATTCAAACATGCATATTTCACTATTCAGTTTTTATCTTAGCATGTTGATTGTACATGCCAAAATTTAATCAATTAAGACCTCCATAGACCCCCAAATGTTTTAAATGAAATGATATCAGGTTATATATTTAACATATATATGTTATTGATCCTTCAATAACCATGTTAATATTTTGATTCATTCTCAAAAATTTCCTTTAAAACCCAAAAACCATATTCTAAGTTTAAACTTCAGCTTTATGGATTCTAGAGTTGTTTTTTTTTAATTAAAAACCCATCAATGAAAATGCTTCGTAGGTGGATTGGTCCATAGGCCTCAGTGTTTTAGCCTATGGTCTCATACCCTTTGTGACGAACCTCTTTAGCCTACCTAGGAAAAATAACCTTTAGACCACATAGATTTTTAAAAATTTGTCTTAGTTATAGTTAAGAGTTCAAAGCTGCCAGACATTTAGTTAACCAAGAACCATAACTAAAATGAAAGATCAAGGTGGAGTGCTATACCCTGGGTGTTAAATGACATACTCGACATCAATCCTTACAATATATTTAATGTCTTCATGTGACAATGAAAGAACCTTTTCTTATATCAACTTCTACTAGCATGGGCATGTAAAGCTACTTCTGTCTTGTCTATAATGCACATGGGGGAATGTATGCACTCTTTTCCCAACGAGTACCAAAGTGAGAAGATTTGATCCGATTGTGAGAGTTTAAAATTCAAATTAACCCTTTACATTTGGAAGGAAAAAACATACAACCATTAAAATCTTTGACAACCCCTTCACAAACATGTAATAAAATATTTCATTGGATCTATTATATCTAATATGCTTATGAATAAGATTATTGATATATCTCATGTAGGCCATAACCAATACTACATTATCATACACCATTACTCCATAATTGTTCGTTCACATTCACTAAGGTCTTAAACTATAAATAATATCCCATAAGTTAGAGAAACGTTATTTTCCTTGAGCACCTTTAATAAGGTCGAAGTTTAGATTCAAAGACTACTTCATTACTATCTGGAGTGAATTGAAAGTTACATGCATAAAAATATTTCCATAGACACCGAAAACATAACTTTTATCCTCTTGAGCGGAACGATTTAACCATCCCAACTTTAAAAAATAATAAATCCACCATCAACATATCTCAGCTACATGATTTAACTTCATAGTAAGTAATGATTAAAATAAAAGCCATATCATGCTAATGATTCTCATCAGAATAGACGAAAATACCATTAAATGTATTTACAAATAAGCATAAGTAATTCATGCAACATTCCCAAAGTGAAGAAACTTAAGAAAATTTCCACATAACCACATGCAACTATAATAGAGAGAGAGAGTAAGAATTATTGTACTAAACATTCCACGAATCTGAAACCAAGTAAAACCTCACTTTAATGGAGGAGCACCACCACCTAGCCATGAATCACCTCTGATTCCCCCTCAGCCGAACATGTTGCCAAGGATCAACTATCCTCAATTGATCAATGCACTAGGTATTTAATACCCTTTTTCATGATTTAGTTACCATTGTCGGTGTCTTGCTTTATGGATTTTTCCATTTTCCTAGGTCTTATCTAGAGAAGTTAATCTTTATCTCGAACGATGCTTTTCGACATAAAAGCTTGCCTTTATCTTTTGCAAAGCTTTTATGTCTCATGGATATTTAACTCCCATCTATCCGGTGGATATCCAATCCATCCAAGCTTATCTAGAATCACATCTAGATGCTTATCATGAATGATTCATATCCATCCCATTCCTCATGGGATTTGGCAAGAATCTACTCTCTCTTGGTGCTCCACCCTCCAAGTGATTTATTTTATTAATTTATTTAATAACACATTTGCTTTTCATATTACATATCAGCTAACTTTTCTCAGCTTAGGTTTTGAATAGTTTAGCCCACAAAGAAGGGTATCAAACCTATCTTTCATCAGCTTATGTTTACAAACATTTAACACACGAGGGAGGATATCTCACCTAGTTTTAACTTATCTTAGGTTTACAATAATGTAGTACACAAGGGAGGGGTGTTACAATTTTAATTTAATTTTATAACATTTTTATCTTAAATCTAAAATAAAAAAGGTATGGAGAGATGTAATGGTGTAAAATAATAATTATGTAACCATATTTCATTTAGTTAATAAGGGCATAATTTTTTTTTTACTTATAATAAAATTAGGATACAATAATATGCTTAACCACTCACATTCATCCCCATTTTACCTAATCTAAATTTATAAAAGGAAATTTAACAAAGAAAAATTAATAAACTGGAAAAATATAAAGTACAAAACCATGGGCTCTAACAAAACCATGGAAAACACCTAACATATTAAAGAAATAAAAATTACAAAACCCTAGACTATAACCAAGCCAACACTTTTCTCAAAAGCTACTTCAACACAATTAAATCCAAGGACTAAAAATGAATGGTTTAGTAAGTTATATATTCATGTGATATTTATATATAATCTTTTAAATTAAAAAAAATTTATAATATTAATAATATTTCTTAAATGAGTTTAAAGTTTGAATAAAAAATAATTAATATATATGTAGGTAGTTAATTTGTATGATCAAATTTACATAGTATAATTTATTATACAATTATGTGAGAGGTCCATAAACTTTATATTATATATATATAAATAACATAATTGTTGCTAAATATATAATATCAAAAGTGTCTTTATGTGGCTTATTTAGGTTGCATAATCAATTTTGTATTTAAAAGTGTATTTTAAAATATAAGAAATCACAATCTTGTTATAAATTATAGAGTTAGATTTTAGCCAACAAATCAAAGCCATTTTCTCTATTACTTAAACTAAACAAAATTAAATTTCAAATAATAATTAGTTTATAAATTTAGATTCCAACACTTTAAAAAATAATATTTTTTATTTCATATTTTTTAGATGTGAATTTTATATTATAATTTGTGTATCTTAATTTAAGGTCTACCAAACCCTAAGAAGGACAAAATATCTAAAATACTTTAAAATTGTATTATTTTTAAAAATTAAAATGAATTTGAGATATATTTTCTAATTTATAAATTTTATGATTTGATTATTTTAAAATTTGATATCTTTCATGTATATTTTTAAATTTTCAATTTAATTAAAAATATTAAAATTGAGTTAATAGTAATAAGAGGTTTTGAAAATATTTAATTAATTACATATTTTAAAATAAATTGGAATTATCTCTCGGTGCCATTCAAGAGAAGGGGAGCTCAAGTTATTGTGACCACCACTCTTCTTTAGATTCAATGGAAGTCATTAAATTTTGCGGGTGGTTTTTTATGCATTTTGTTTATATATCATGGTTTGATGCTTCTATAAACTGTTTAGTGTTGTTGTAAATGATATTTAGACTTTTGGATTTGTTATTAGGTTAATATATGGTAAAAAATACCTAGTTTTAATCATTTTTAGGAAGAAGATTTTAAGTACCGATAAAAGTTAAGGTTTGGGTGTTAAAGTTATTGAGTGTTAGATTTTATTAAATGGTTGTTATGAATGGTTAAGAAAAAAGACATGGAGAAGCGAATGGAGTGTTAAATTCTTAATATTAAAGGTTGATTTTACAATATAGTTTAATTGTTAGTTTTAAAGGTGGTGTTGATGTTTAAGTATTAATCTATATTTATTTTAATCTTATTTAGTATATCTATGGTTAAGATGGATCTATATTAGTTTAATTTCTTCTTCTAAATAGGTTATACTCTACATGAATACCATGGGTTCTCACAAACCTAGAGCTCAAAAACCCCCCATAATTTGACAAAGTCAAATTTACCTTAGAATTTTAATTTAAAGCTATTTTTATTTTAAAATAGGGTTATTTTTATTTTGATTGTATAGTTTTTTTTACTAATAAAATCTTCATGTTTTTTTGTTTGGTTTGAAATGAGGTTGTAATATCATTGAGATAAGGTACTGTAAAACTCTCATAAAATAAGTGTTGTTGAATATTACAAAAGTTAATTATTAATTCTTAATTACAACAATATTACAAGAACTAATTATTAATTTTTATATTGAGAAGAATTCATATTCTTCTTTCTCAAGAATTTTGATTTTCCAAATCGATATATTTTGTGTTTAGAGCTAATGAGTCATAGTTTTAGAAAATCTATGAATAGATGATATTGTGTATATATCACATATCTCATTTAATACAGTAAAAATTCTGAAATATACCTTACAAGCACAAAGTGAAATAATTTTTTTTTCATACAATAATTAATTCTCATATCTACCCTCAGCCTAAAGTGAAAATGAAATACTTCTGGACTTACTACTCACGTTACCCTCATAACTCATATAATTTTCCAGTTATATTAAACTAGTCTTGTTACCATCATGATTCATAACTCATAATATTAAGTTTATATTAAGGTATCTATTCTTGTTACCATCATAACACCTAAATCTTCGATTTATATTAAATCTGCGTTTACATAGTAATTTACATTAAGGGAAACCTTGGTCCCCTTTGCATCCTTCCATTTTGATGCTTGTCACCATATTTATGCAAGAGGCTATGGTAATATGTCTATCTAACCTTCTAATCCTCTGTCTAGGTGTGACCAGGATAGGCTAGTTGCAGTAGATTCTAAATGTTAAGGAGGCTAATGCGCACCCGTGTGTCCAGTACCATCTCCCATCTTAGTCAAGCATGGGTCTCCACCTCATATACTATCACATGGTCTTCATGTTTTCCTTCACGAGTCTGATTTTTGAGGGCAACAAATGGAATTAATTGTGTAGATATTCTAGTTGTAGATCGACGACTCTCCTTGGATTAGAATAATCCTAACCCTACCTCATCGCATTTGCTTTTAGATTTGGGTTCGTTTCTCGGTTACCTGCTGGCTGTCGTAAAGGGGAATACCTAGCTCTTTGCCTACGTTTTTCGTGGTGACTTCAACCCTTTCTGTCAATTGCTCCAGCGCCCTGCTCACGACTGTTGTCATCTCTGGTAAATTCCACCCTTTTTAACCTTCTCCCTTTCTCCTTTCCATACCAATTTATTGTATTACGTATAAGGGTTTATGGTTTCTTTGCGTCTCAGGTTACTCTTGGATATGGTGGCCATTATTCCTCCTCGCATTAAAGAGCTTTCCCCCTTACCGGGTATAACCTTGTTGCCAATTTGGGGTATGGAGCCAGCCCTAGTTTTTCTCCTTAGCGTTGGCCATGGTGAAAATCCCTTCACTCAATTCACTCGGTGGTGACTTGAATTGGTATGCAGTTGGCTCCCCATTGGACGACACGTTCGCTCAGATGCAGCATGCCGCCAGGGAAGGGTTTCACAAACTATTACCTAGCAAGGGTATGTTACCCTTCTCGCTACCATTAATCACTGCGTTTAACTTCTTTTTGGATAAAATTCCTTTCCCTTTTTCTTTTAAATGATATTTCTCGTCCGAATTCTCATTCGTGATTTGACAGGCACCGAGTTTGGCAATAGCTTTAATGCAAATAATTTCTTGCTCTTAGCGCCTTTCCTATCTCGGTTCATTCCTTTCCTCAATTTTACTGTAGTCGATATCCTAATTCCTTATTTTCCTCGTTTTGGTGATAGATATTTGCTCATGGTACATTTTCCTCTGTTGTGGCTACGTTTGGAATTTACATAGCGTTTTCTCAAGAGCCCTCCACGCTGCTACAGGTGGGTACTTGTTGCATTGCTCATGAGGTGTATATAGATATCTGGATGTGCCTTTATGTTGGATATTGTTCGTTGTAGAACTTAATCTTTGGCAAGGGAACTACCTATGTGCCTCCATAATCTTATACGGTTGGCGCTTTGTCACTAAAAGTCTTTGTATTTATTTATGGTGCAAAAAGTAGAACAACACATATATGCTATGACAAGTTTAAGACGATGGTGAATGTTTCGATTCCCTCCATGTAAATCGAATTCCATTGACTCATTATATTTTCTTTTGTACTTGTCGAGCTGACACCCTTTGCAGGGTATTCCAACTCTTCGAATTGCGGATACAGTGTTCCTTATTTAATCTTCTTTTCACTACATGAACTATCATAGTTATGACTATTGTTTCTCCCCTTTGACTTTAAAATTCATGTTTCTCTTATATCGCTCCGATTTTTTGCATCTGTTGTTTTCACATGCATGTATCTACTCTGCTATTTACTCTGGAATTGTATTCACTTCTGCTAGAATCGTGTCTTCCAGATTTTCGATGGTTGTCAGAGTGGTCTAGAATCATTTTTAGTTTAATCATGTTATGCATATTAATTTAGTTATTTAACTCGGATTCAAATGAATTCGATGTAATACAACAATGGGGAATTGTCTACTACTTCCCCATTAATTATGTTGTTGTTTGGAAATCTATACGATATTATTAGTAGGTGAATTAATTAATTATTTCCAGCATAGATAATAATAGGCATGATTTGACCGTAACATTCCTTTAACTCTAATAAGCAAGTACTTTTAATTTCTAAACATAACTAGTTCAAGTTTTTCTCCCGAAGAAAACCATTTTTTTGATTCCTGATATTAAGATGTATGATTGTCTCTGCCTTGTGTCTTTGACTTAATTCAGTTACATAAGTCTTGCTTCAATCATAGCACTATACCCTCAACTATCAACTCGTATCACTTTGCAAAGGAAGGGGAGGCTTACAGAATACCCTCTCCTTGTTATGTTTTTCTTCCAAAACTACCTCACTAAGTCTCAGCTAGGTGCTTTGCAAAGGAAGGGGAAGGTTACTGAATCCCCTCTCCTTGTTATATTTTTCTTCCAAAACTACCTCACTAAGTCTCAGCTAGGTGGGATTCATTGAGTAATAATAGTCCTACCCCATGCCTCAACAAACTTTAATCACCTACACCTTATCTTATCCACAAGAGTATGACTTATCCTTCCTATTTCATGAGAAAGATCTTCATCTTCTCACCTAGAATTTATGGTGTCCATAAGCCCACAACGAGTATGTTACCTAATTAATACATGCTTCCTATTTCATCAGAATGATCTTCATCTTCTCACCTAGAATTTATGGTGTGCATAAACCCACAACCCTTATGTTACCTAATTAATACATCACAGGGAACTAGGTGTATTGTATGCAGATTAATAATTTTACCATGAATAACCTATCAAAACAGTCAAGTAATTAGTTTGTTGTAAGATACTCTATAATTTGTTTCATCTCACAACTATTATAGTCCCACTTTCCACTATTCATCTCATAAACTTAAGATAAGGCACCAATACAACCATTCATTTATCTGTTCCATTAAGCACTTCTTATGTATACCAACAATAAAATTTCATCTATTAAATATAAGCAAAGACTCGAATATAAATAGTCACTTAAGAGTTTGTTAATAATTACACTCATATATTCACTTATATATATAGTATATCGATCAACTGATTTTTTTATTATTAGAATTCTATGATCCACACTTAAATAAGAACACAACAAATTTCAAATATAATCGTAAATATAAATATGCAATAGACATAACATTTCATTTCATTAATATCAGAATATTGAAATTATGACAAAAAGATTGGAAATAAACTACCTTGGGCGAGGGTAGCTTATCTTGGAGAATAGATATGGTCTATACATGCCTCTGCAATGTGTTACAATGAGGCTCAAGAACGTATTTATTATTGAACAACAAGGGAAAACCCGAAGAAACCAAAACCATAACCCTTGGAGATGTAATGCCAAGAGTTTGTGGATCCCGTTGGCATTAGTTGGGTAGTCAACTTTCTCGGGTCGTAACTTGGTCATATTATCTTTGTTTGGTGTGTACCATACCTTGTTGAAAAGGTCTCCCCGAGTAATACAATATTTGCGGTAGGTCCCTTTCTATGGCTACGTGGCTACAAAGGACCTTAAGAAAACGTTATTTATGGGGTCAAAACTGCTCCAGAAGTTCGGGAACTGAAAAGCTGGTAAAAATAGTAAACGCTGCTAAGTGATGAAACCAATTGGAGTTTTAAGTCGAGTAGGTATGTGGCCACCAATATCCACTTGGATGAGTCCTCCCCCCTTAGGAATCAATGGTCCCCATTATGTGAAGAGCTTCCATGAGGTGAGGAAATTTCTATTATACCTCGTCCCTGCTGAACCACTTGCCTTGGTGAAAGAGTTTGACTGCTTTGAGAACATAATATAGCTAAATCATCTCTTGGTGAGTGTTCTTGATATATGTGTCCTAGGATGATTAATTGTGGCATGTTCTAGGAAGTTTGACTTGAGCTCTATTGATGTGAGTTGTCTTGTAATGTCGGATGTGTCCAAATATGGTGGAAAGTATGACTGAAGGTAGTCTATATTGAACACTAGGTGCACACCAAGGAATGATGGGATGCTAAGCTCAAAGCAATTATCACTAACAACCTTACTTATGGTGTATGGACCACATCAGAGCAGGCGGAGCATGTAGTGGGATCGAAGGAGGCACTCTTGCAAATATAACCAAACATTGTCACCCACATGGAACTTATGTGACACTTGATGTTGATCATGGCCTTGCTTTTACTTACCATTGGTTATGTCCAATATATGATGGACCTACTCACAAATGTGTTGAATATGCTCAATGAATCTGTGACCACTATTGGCTTCGGACTCGACATGAGCTAAATCTACCTCAATGGCTGTAAATGTTATGGCCACATCAACAGGGAATAATGACCAAAATCCTAGCCTAACTAAAATGACCTATACCACGTTGAGTTACAGAGAGATCTATTGTAGTTGTGTTGGACATAGGGGAGACTTTCATGCCATGTGCATGGATGGTTCAACTTTTACATGCACAAAACATGGACGATCATCCTATTGACAACCTATGTTTGGCAATCAATTTTGGGAAGGAAAGTTGCAGACTTAGTAAGTTTTGTATCAAGCATTGACTAAAGACTTGAAAAAAATGCACTTAGGAATCTGTTTTCTGGATCTAAGACAATGAACTTTGGGATCCCAAATTGTACCCACACTCACTCAAGGAAGAGCTTAGTAGTGGCCTCTACTATGATAGTGTCCTTGAAAGCCGCCATCATGGCCATCTTGGATAATATGTTGATGACCATGAAAATCCAATCGCTTCTATGCTTAGTAGAAGGAAGGCATGACATTTAATCCATGGAGATAGATTCCCACGTTCAACTAGTAGTAGGTGGAGGAGTATTTAGGCTGTGCTTCTTGACGGTTTGTTTGGCAATAGCACAGGTGGTGCAAGATTTGATGTACTTCCCAATGTCCCAATGAGGTTTCGTCTAGTAAAATTACTTTTGTAATACCACCATTCTTATCTCTACTGTAAAATGCCTAACAACCCAACTATAGTGCACCTCCCAAATCATCCTAGCACACTCACTTGAAGGAACAAAGATGTGTCCTAGGTCACATAATAGTGCATCTTGAAGGTGAAATTTTGGTACTTGTTTCCCTTCCATGAGTGTCTGGTATCTGCTCTTCAATTCTGGATTGCTTTGATAAATATGCAGCTACCCCGAAGTCTCGTGCCAATAGGAGTCGAGCATAATAATTCAAGCCATGACCAGTGGTTAGCTGAGGCAACCTACTAAATTATTTATGTTGCCCTTATTGTACTTAATGTTCAAATGGAACTGTTGTAAGTAGGTGGACCATTTCTGATGGCAATCATTCTACAACTTCTCTTGTGTCAGTATGAACTGTAGGGGTTAGTGGTCTGTGTGGATGATCATTTCCTTCCTTAGAATGTAATGTTTCGATTGACGGTAGGCCTGCATAATGCAAAACATTTCTTTGTCATAAGTGGGATAATTTCGGACATTGTGCGAAAGTGTCTCACTATGGTAAGACACTTGATGCCTCAGTTGTGTAAGAATTGCACCAAGAACATAGCGGGAGGTGTCTATCTCAATCTAAAATGTTTATCGTAGATATAATAATATGAGCACTCGTTCATAGTAGATGTCATTCTTCAACTTGGAAAATGCCTTCTGTTTGGATTTAGACAAAAATAAATAAATTCTTTCGCTCTACCCTTGGTGACTTGACTTAAAAGCCAAGCATATAAGAGAGAACCCCAAGATGAACCTGCAGTATTAATTGGCAAGACGAAGAAATTTAGGGAGCTCTCTTGGAGTGGTTACGATTAGCAATCCTAAATGAGTTATATATTGGCTAGGTCCACATGCACAAACTTCTCATCAATGATGTGCCCCAAATATTGAACCTCAGTTATGCAAAAATCACATTTCTCCAAATTGGCACACAAATTGTCTTTTTGTAGTGTTTGAAGGACCTGGCGAATATGGTGGAGGAGTTCTTCCCAACTTTGGCATAATATCAAGACGTCATCTAAATACACCACCACGAATTCATTAGTGAAGGGTTGCAAGATTTCGTCCATCAATCTAATGAAGGTTGTGGGGGCATTCGTCAACTAGAAAGGCATGACCAACCATATGAAAATCCCTCCTTGGATTTGAAGGCAATATTCCACACATAATAGGGATTGATAGGTGCCTGGAGATATCTGGACTTCAATTCAATGTTGCTAAAATATTTGGCCCCCTTGCGCTCATATAAATGTCATCAATCCATGGGATTGAATGCCCATTATGGATGATGATGATGTTCAACACCCAATAGTTAATTCAGAGCCTCCAAGTCCCATCCTTATTTTGTACCAATATAATTAGGCTACCACATGGTAATGATGTTGGCTTGATGTGCCCTTTCTGTAAAAACTCTTGAATTTACCTCTTGATCTCATTATTCTATAGAATAGAGTGTTGATAGATCATTCCATTTGGTAGCGGCATTGACGGGGTCAAATCGATGGAGTGCTTGACTTGACAGTGCAAAGGTACCCTTGTAGGTGAGGCAAAAATGTCCCTATACTCCTCCACGATCTTGTGCATGTGTTTTTTTTGTGTGGTGGAGCCCCATCCGGAAGTTGTGGCGAAAACCTTTTTCTTTCCTGAAGGGTGTATCATATGTAAAACAAATTTCATGGTTTAGGAAATAATATTACTACATTTCTTTGTACTAGTCAAAGAAATGGTCATGGGCGGGGCTACGCCAAGTATCTTGTATAAAATATTGCCTAAAGTAATAATCATAGAGCGAGGTTTTTTCTTATATAAAACATTTCAATTCAACAAGTATGGTTGTCCTAATAATAAATCAAAAACTTCAAGAGGAGAAACATCACACAGTACCTCATCTGTGAAGGGCTTGATACTTTAGGGAAGGTGACAATGCTGGTTGATGCGTAGATCTCTTCCTTGGTGAATCCACCTAATGGTGTATGGCTATGTATGTGTTTTCATGACCTTTGCTAAAATGAGGTTCTCTTAGCGCTCATTGTTGACAATGAACTGCAATGGAGAACCCTTCACATCTTTGGGTGGAAGAGGAATTCTCCCTCCTCTGGATCTTAAGGCTCATTCTTCTAGATCTTGGTGGTGGCCATGGTTGGATTTGGCTCTACGCCAATGATCTTATTCCCTCTTTCATGATCTTATTCCCTCTTTCATTCCCCTTGTCATGTTCTCACTCAGAATTAGAACCTGCATTTGATTCATAAGTCTTCAGCTTCACCACCAGTGATTTCTTGGCCTCACACTCACTTTTGTTGTGAGTTGAGCTACTACGAAATCCACACCATTTTCCTATGTCCTTATTAGCTCACCCAACCTTAGATTTGGATTTTTCTTTATGGTTTGCTGGTGCCATTTACCTACTTCAGATTTCCAGATCCAAAGTCTTGCTTCTTTTGTTTAAACTTCTGATCAATCTTGACATCGTATGAGTATTTCAAGTTGACCGAGGATATTTCGAGGAACTACATCTCATCTTGCATGTACTTATGTACACAATTGTGATACTTGAGTCCCAAATTTCTCTTAGAATCCTTGATACCCAACTTCGTGCGAAGGGTATGGAAAATGTTTGTGAACTTTGACACATCTTGGTCCCTTCACAATTGTACCATACTCCACTTTATGTATTCAACTTCATACCTCCTGAGAGGCTAATATTGTTCCTTGATGGCATCTTAGAAAGAATGCCAAGTGGGTGAGGCTAAAAATAGTGAGAGTTCACTCTCATCCTTTTGTTCATAGTAGGTTTCCCACCAATTTTTGACATGTGGGGAAGATTTGAGAAGTGCAAGTGTAGTCTTTTCTTGATGGGAAAACTCATGAACTAAAAAATATCCTTCCAAAAGATGCAACCATTTATCTATGATGTTTGTAAATATCTGATCCTCAAATATGGGAATATAAAATTTAACTTGTACCTGAAAAGGACTGGCACCTCCAAAGTGGCTGTGGGATGAAGATGCGGCACCTGTGGATAGTTGTTGAAGGATCTAGAAAGATTTATCCATCATTTTGTTCCTTTGTCACTCGACATCCTCCTTGAGTAATATTTTGAAAGGATATCCTACTCCCTCATCTTTCTTTTCTTCCGCCATGGGAGGTTGTCGGTGTTTGCGAGGCTGCTCTTGCAAAGCTTCAATCATATCAATCCCTAACTCCTTACACCTTGACCTCGTTGTAGACATGCAAATTAAAATAGAGAATGGCAAGACCTCTGTAATACCACTAATATGAACTCAAACAGGAACACAACAAATTATAGATATAACCATAAATACATAGATGCAGTAGAAATAACACTTCATTTTATTAATATGAGAATATTGAAATATACTTACAAACGTAATGGAAATAAACTAGCTTTGGCGATGTTAGCTTATCTCTGGGAAGAGATGTGGTGGCTACATGCCTCTAAAGTATGTTACAATAAGTCCTAAGGGCCTATGTATTATTGAACAACAAGAGAAAACCCTAAATAACTAAAATCATAACTAGAAGAGATGTAGTACAAAGAGTTTGCGGGAGTTGTTGGGGTTAGTTTGGAAGCCAACTTCCCAAATTCATAACTTGGTTATATTATCTCTATTTCAAATGTAAAATACCTTGATTGCAAGTTCTTCTTGAGTACTATACGATTTGTTGCAAGCCCCTATCTATGCCTATGCGACTATAGTGGTCCTCAAAAAACCTCCATTTAGGGGCTGAAACCTCCTGAGGAAGTTTAGGACCCGAAAAACTACTACAAATCATAAATGTTACTAAATGATGAAACCAACTAGAGGTCTAGGTGCAGTAGGCGTGTGGCCACAATATCCACATCGATCATTCTAGGTATATGATAAAAATATCATTATGCAATAACAATAGTAAATAAACCTCTAATTGGAGCCTTGCCTTAAAAATATAATTGCGAAATGTTATTCCTCCAAACCTGAACCCAATCCTCTGATTCCACTTGAACCAATAATTTGCTTGCCTTGAATCAACAAACCCTTACAGGTGCAAATTAATTTATCATATACATGATTCTCAATACTAATTTACTTCGCAGCGTCAGTCCTTTTGAGGTTCTTCTTATCCCTTAGCCTAGGTTTTTTCTTTTTTTAAAGAAAATATTTATTTTTCTCTCCCACATGTTTTCTCCCTCAGTGTTTATATTCAACTAAGCATATAAAAATTTGAATGCTCTTTCTAGATTTGGCAAGCTTCTCTTTCCCACATTTTTCAACTTCAACTCTTAGTAAAAAAAAAATATTCAAAATATCATTTAAACATCCAATTTTTCATGTGGCTCACTCGCCACCTACAACAATAGTCCAATAATAACACCTAAGAAAATATTTACATAACAGCAGAGGGGTGTTACAGTTCATAAAAAAAAATCAAATCTACTTTGAAAAAACATGAGAGATTAATAGATGATTTATTGAGTGATTTTAGAATTTAAAAAAATATAATTTATGGAGAGATTTATCGAATTCTTTTAGGATTAAAAAAGCTATTGCATTCCTTAATTCTACTTATTGTAACCCTATGGAGACTGAAAAGTAATGACCAAATACATGTAGAAGCGAACCAAGAGAAATGAATGATTGCGTTTGAATACTTATATGTATAAAATTTGTTAAATTAAATTTAGTCCTCTAGGGAACTAAACATAGGATTACTTCATCTCTTACATGGCCACTATTGGTTATAATAGTATGGAAAAAATTATCGATTGGACTAGAATATAGTGTTAGGAGTTGCATTGAGCTTAGGGATTCAAAGAATTAAAATATAGGTAATTTATGCATCAATTTATTAGAATAATTTGCATATGTCTGAGATTAATATATAATATATTAGATTTATCTTAGAAAACAAATTGTACATGCATGAGATTAATATAGATTATGCTATATTTCTTTTAGAAAATAATTAAATGTTTGCATGCACGAAAATAGCTACTGTGCAAATAAGTATATGGTTGCATGTAAGAAAAATACCTACCATGTTAGGAAGTATATGTTTCCATGCAAGAATAGTTTCCATGCATCTAGATGTTCAAGTTCTTCAAAATATTCCATGAGTTATTGAAAAATGAAGATAATGTAATGAGAATAATATTGGAAAAGATTTGCATGAGTTATTGAAAATTAGAGTAAAAGAGAATGCTACCATTCGATATGTCAACATGTCATACTGCCTACAACCACCCTCAAAAAAATTTCATTAGCTTTGTTTTGGAGCCTCCCTACCAACCATCCTTAGCAACATGTCTTGCATTTTCCAAGTACATAGGCTTCAACTAAGTTTCAGTGGCCTGCCATCCTATGCATGTCAACTCATTTGTCTCCCACCTACAGGTCGACATTCCAGGCTTAGTCAATTTTTTGGCCTAGAAGCTCAGCTAGAAAATTTCCTAATTCTAGAGGGGAATGAACCTTCCCTCTGAAAACTGAGCACTTAAGCCCAACATTCATCTTCATCTAAGAAATTATGAAATTTAGATTGACAATCACGACTTCAGTCCAGAAATTGCGTAATGCATGAGGGATAACTTGTCTTTATCACCCTAGAAACTGCACAAATCTCATCCCCAGGGTTGTAGATTTCTACATCTACTTTCAGTTTGACTGGTTCCCTCCATGACTGAGCAATCCCAATTTGTATGAATGGGATTCTTTTAGGAATCTATGTTTAGCAGCTCGAGGTTACATGCAAAGATTGTTTTATAAACATCCCTCCAAGTTTGAATTTTTCCTAGATTTGTTGCATGCGCATCATAAGCCTCACCCTTATCAAAACATATTTATTTGACACTACAGAGCTCATTCCACATATGAATCTCAGAACATTGAAATCCCACATTGCATGTAGGAGTATTCGACACATTCAACTTAGCTTTTTCCAGATAATTTTTCTTTTCATGTCATTTTCTGCCTTTTAGTCACTTTTTGTATCTCTCTTTGTATGAATGGTTCCTGCTTGGTTTCAATGAAACCTTGCTCTCATTTTGATGCATGTTAGCTTGTAGAAACATTGTTTTAAGTTTTTCATAGCATCTCACTGTTGTCGCATGCATGACATTGTTTCTACACTGACGGTCATCATTACAATGACTCGCTTCGTACACATGCTTGTGGTCCCCTTTTCTAAATATTGCACACATTGTTTCCATGCATGATTGTTCACTCTTGCTTACACTCATAGTCTCCATGCATTCAAACCTTTTCATGTTTTCAGTTGCTCGTCGGCGGGTTAAGGCTGCCTTAGCCCAGACCTTACTTCGCCTAGACAACAATGCACATTTTTTAGAGTGAAGGATCTTCATTCCTCCTAGAAAATGTACAAATATATCCAACACTAACCTCTAGAATTGCATTTTGTGATTCTGGGAGGCAATGCCCTATTGTTCATAGAAATTGCGCAATGCAGTTTGTTGGGTTTGCATGTCATTGATGACTGAAACTACGCATTGTGTAATTTCAGTCCTTAGGAGGCCAGGATGTACTATACATTCCACATTTCCAACATTTACTCACCCACTTGATAGCTGAGACTTTGGCTAGCATAGTTTTTGTTGCTAGTCTCCTAGCCTCCTAGTGAAAATTGCGCAATCTTCATTTTCATTCACCTTGGTATGTTGCATGTCATTCCTCAATTTTTTTTTGGTTTTCAAGTGACATATTTCTTTCCATGAGTTTTTCCATGTCTCTAGGTATCACAAGTGTTCATCTGTCTCTCATCAGTACAGGTACAATGGACTCCAAGAGAGAAGGTTCAAAGGACACCATTGCAAATACAACTGGAGATGTAGTTGGACAACTGTCTATGAGCTTGTCCATTTACGAAGACAACAAGTTGTTCATAGACAAGGACATCAAGATTAAATGATAGGACATCAATGATATATTCTCAGGAACATTTCAGGAACTTCTAGAAGACCGTAGGGTTTATGCCAACATTCATAAGTCTGGCTTGAAATGGATTGCATCCATGTATCCCTCGTTTCCATACATGGACATGATCCACTAGATTGTCTCACACGCCGATCCTGAGACAATGGTGTTGAGTATTTTTAGTGAGATAGAGCTTTCTAGCTTCAGGATGAAGGAATTTTAGCAAATGTATCACTTGCCACAACTAGTGATCACAATGGAGAAACCCTTCAACAGACCCAGTAGTAGTGAGAAATCAAGAGATATCTTGAAGAGCTGGGCGAAAGAGCTAGCTAAGTTCAGGAAAACACCGAGACAGGTTTACAAGATGAAAATATTATGGAAGGCATATAAGTACTTAGACATATTTGCATGTCACTTGTATGGCGAAGAGACCACATAAAGCTTCCCACAGAGTTGGGTGACTCTATTGGACCAACTAGCCAGTGAAGGAAGACCTTGCAACTCTTTCGACATGTTGGCTCTGAAGTTGAAGGAAGAGGTGAAAAAAGGCCAGCATCTGCCCAAAGGTTAACAAGTGGTGATATACATGTCTGCATACATAGTTGATGTAGTCTTTGCCTATTTTTAGGTTTGAGGCTTGTGTTGGGCATGGACACCTTCAAGCACCTTTGAGCACACATACTACAGATTGTTCTTCAAACATAGCTTCCAAAAAGTTATCACATAGTTCTCATACCACTGTGTTACCCCATTGTACGAAATGATATTTGAGCAGGATCCACCTTACATGTCACAAGAAATGATGGAGGCATTAATTGGCATAGTAGCTTGGTATGCCTCATCCCTTTGCACCTTCATACAGATGTACAACATGGAGAACACTTCACATGTTTTATCAAAGTTTTCCATGGACATGCTTACCATGCAAGAAATGTCATATCACATCTCGATGGGGTCATGAGAAAAATTATACAGGGAGAAGAAGGCCCCTTGGCTCACTCTTCCTTTGTGAATCGTCTTGTATGAGATACAAAATCTAAAGTATTATGAGGCCAAGATGGACAAGTTGAAAAGATTCACCTTCGGCACCAAAAGTTTCAGTGTGTATGACCTCCATTTCTCGGTGAAGGACCATTGTGTGAGAGTGTGGTTTCCTTGTGAGAGTGTGGTTTCCTTGGATGCATGGGGCATGTCATTTGCCTAAGGAATATCCATCGAGATGTTGCTATCATTTCTCTAGGCTCAATGAACTAGTCGACATAACTGTAGAGTGGTTGGCAAAGTAGAAAGAAACAACATCTTAGAGAGCACCATCATCAACATTACCAATGGGTAATGTACCTACACGTGACAAAGGAAAGATAAAGGTTGTTGACAACGTAGAGATAAAGAAAAGCTACAAGTTCAAAGCAGATCCACTTTTGTTAAAAGAAACTTTGGATATTGAGGCTAAGAGGTGATAACGGGACTAGAGGATCACACAAAGGCTAAGAGGGAAATGGAGGATGGAGGAAAGAGAAAAGTAGTTGCAAGAGTTGAAGTAGAAACTCCAAAAAGAACGAGAGCTACGTAGAAGAGAGAAAGAAATGCGGTAGAGACAGATACAGCAGGAGGCACAACATGCATATATTGATGAAAATACACCCATACAGATTATAAACTCATTCGAGTGGCCAGAACAAAGCAAACAGGGTGAGCAGTTGCACGAGCATGACTGAGGTCAAGAGATTGAATAGATGGACACGGATATGCTCCAATTGAATTCAAATTAGGATACTGACCTCATGCCTCAAAATCAAGAGGTCATCTCACCAACTTCACCATATCTGGAAGCAGATCAAGTCCTAAGAAATCAAGGAGATGAATATATGCTTGAAGACAATCCAGAGGCGGAGATGCACAACACATCTTTCGACGAGTCACAACACAGATTTGTGTAGTCGCATATAGTACCTACTCTAGATGCTCACATATCTCCTGCACAATTTCAAGAATGAGTGATCATATCCGATGTGCGCAAGCATCCAGTAGTGTTGGCTGATGTTATCAAAGCATATTCATAAGCCATAAACTCGAATGTTTGATTCTTGATAGCTACGAATGAGCGCATGGCTAAGTTACAAGTGGCCAAGCAAGGAGGGTAACATGTTACATCATCCACCAGAGTAGAAGTTGAGAGAGCGATAATGGACAATGTATTATCCCTTAAGGTAGTTACGTCGATTTTGTATTCTATATTTGTCACCATGCATAGGTCAGTTGTCCATCTCAATGGTTGGCAACAACGCTTTGCTAGGAGAGCACGTATCTTGTAAAATCTGCACACTATTGTCTATGGTGTGAAAACATGGACATTGAGGTATAAAGGATCACCATTGCACTTGCCAAAGATGATGAAGCCCAAGGCAGGAGAATTGAGGGCATACATCCAGAGCCAGATTTGGAACTATGAGGAACTCCTGTAACTCATCACTAGTTTGCAGGCTTCACATGCATGGGTGTTCAAAAGTATGGATGTCATTGTACGCACGCACATGATCCCATCCATTGGAACACCCACTGAGGCAAAGACAAAGAACCAAGTCTGATTGGAGCTTGACATGTACTTTGATTAGTTGATGCGTGTAGCCACTAGCACAAACTTGGAAATCAGCATAGATATTATGCATCAATATGTTGTTGGTGCAGCTACACTAAAGACTGTGATGCACATGTTATCAGACAAGTTGGACAAAGGTTCCAAATTAGTGTACCCAGATGCAATAGAGGCAAGATTTCACTTTCACCAAGATGTCACCACTGAGCATGTAGACATCGTCATGGACTTCCAAGCTTGGCATCAATTCACCACCCTTGATGATCACAAGAATGTTGAAGAGTTGGTCGTCGCACAACTATCTGAGTCTTAGTGATAACTTTCATGGCTTTCTCAAGCCTACATTCTCTCACATGGGTACCTGTGCAGATTGTAGTGTAACATCTTGTAAAAATGAAAGACTAAGTGTCAATAGTAGAAGGTAACAATCATGTAGTAGTTTAAAAGTCATGAGGGTAGGTGAAGAATCACAAAGGGGAATTGCAAGGGTCACCCCACCCTTTTCTATTTATATAACCTCATAACGAATTGTACCATATTTTGGGAGCTAATCTTCCTTTAGGTGTATCTTTCAGAAAGCTTGGAGTGAATTATAATGATCCTTGGTTTCTCCATCCTCCAAAGCTAGTATATCTCTTTTGAGCAGCAGGCAGAAATGACTGTAACATTCTATTGTTGAGATAAATGGTTGGTCATAGTTGTATGTATGATTGGATCTTTCACTTTCCTAATATAACAGAGCCAACACATTTCATGCATATGTTGTTATTATATTTGACCTATCTTGGTTACTCTAATGATATATGTATTTGTTCTTTATGCATGTATGTATGGATTTTTCTAAATATGTTTGTATGATTCTTATCAAGATGTGTCATTGGTGTAACCATCACTTTGGATTCTTTGCTAACCTTCTTTATAGCTTGTGATGTATCTCTCTGGTGTGTTCCCCTTCAAGTTGCATGTTGTCATAGGTTTCCAAGGGGTGTACTCATACCCCTGTTACATGTGTTAGACCCATTCATGCACCTTCCTTGAGTTGTTGTGCATGTCACACCCTTGCTACCAACAGGGACATCTTACTCACCTCTGCACCCAACCACGATCAAGTTGATACCATACTAATCCACTACTGGGAATCCTACACCAAACGATTTGAGGTCTAGTTGGGACTTCTTACTAGGAATATCCCCTGACACGTTGGCGAGTCCATCACCATCAACACGATGTGATAATAATAATTTTTTATGTACATATAGAGATATATAATGTGTTAGTGTTCTTGGAAAATAATGTGTTATTTTGTGCTAACTTATTTATATTCATTCTGCATGAAAAGAATAACTCATTATGATAGATTTTCATGGATATATATGTGTGTGTGTATATATATGTGTGTGTGTGTGTGTGTGTGTGTGTGTGTGTGTGTGTATTTTCATGGAGAGGAGAATATAATTATTGTGTTATATTTTTTGAAAAGAAATATGTAATTTCATGCAATAATTGTACGTTATCTTTCCTTTGGATAAGTACATGTATCTGCATGCAAGAAATAATAATTATCCTATTAGCTTTACCTAGAATGGAGCATGTAGTTTCATTGACAATAGTTATTACGAATAACTCTCATTTGGAAAATATGTTGTGGGAAAGAACATGCAGTTGCATGCATAAGAAAATTTTCCATTGTGTCAACTTCCTTTTATGTATTTGCGTGCACCAAAAGTCATAACTGAGGGGCCTAGTTCTGTTGATAAATTTTATGTAATTGCCTAGATAAATATCATAGCTATTGAGCTAGAAAAATATATATTAGCATGCACTATTAAACAATATCTATTATGTGATATTTCCTTTGGAAATATTATGGATTTACATCCAAGATTATTTTATCTATCCTCTAAAAAGATTAGGCATGTACATATTAGATTATGCTAGAGTTCTTTTGGAAAGAGTTTTCATTTGCAAGAATGAGTATGTTAACTTCATTTTGAGAAAATATTATGTATCTGCATGTAGGAATAACAATTATTGTGAAAAATTATGTATTCATATGAAAAACCATAGCTAATGTGTGAGTTTCCTTGACAAGAATAAGGATAGTTATAGTGGTTTTCCCCTTGGAAATGAATGTGTGTTTATGCGAGGGTAATAACCATTAATGTGATGTTTGATAGATTATATGATTTTTTATTAATATGTGTAGAGTCATGTTAAATAAGGCATGAGTTGATATTATGGTTATGTTTTATGTATGCACATGAATAAATGTTCAAGCATCACTCATAAAGAATCATTATTGGTTTTTTTATTATTTTATGTAATCATCATATGAAAATTCACAGTGAGTAGTAGTTGCAAAAAATATTGAGACATATGTGAAAGATGGATTTTACTTAACATTCTAGTAGGAAATGAACTAGTGGTCTATGCAGATGAAGCAATGTCAGGGCAAGATAATCCACTAATGGGAAGAGCTAAGTTGCAAAGATTTAATGTTCATGGGTGTGTGGGTAAATGATACCGTGATGATTGTAATAACCTATAGTTATTTATGGTGCATTTCATATGATAATTATTTGTAATATTTTATGACAATGGTTAAGGGATGGATTCCCTTGCAAGCCATTGAGTTGGCGGTGAACACCCTCACGAGCATTTAATAATACAAATAAAATTTTGTTGGTTTTCACCCTATGTGGTTTCAAGGGTATATGGGTGTCTAAGGATGTAATTTCTTGTTGTTCCAATTTTATAATGTTGATTCTTTGCATGATGTAATGTCTATATTATCAAGTATGGGATTAGCTATCTGAGTTCAAAGAATAATGTAATTGATGCAAGTTTACATCATCAAAATTAAGTTAATATGCTACAATAATGGTAGCTAATGGTTGTCTAACTCACTATTCTTTTATTAAAGATTACTCTACATAATGGGGATGGTTTATTTAATGGTTATTGAAGGAATATTGTTATTGGGAAGACTAGTGTCTATTCAGAGCTTCTAGTACCACTAAGATGGGTAGCTATCTTAGAAACAAAAAATCTAAAGTCACTTGTGTTTTCCTGTATGAGAGATAGATGAGAGAGAAACGGAGAGTACCAAACTCAGTCTTTCACTTGGCTCCTTGCTTGTTTCCTCTCCCCTTTGAGAGAGCTTTGCCACTCCTTCTTTACTTGTCCCACTTCAAAAAACACTTGTACAGTCAAAGAAGCATAATACCATCAAAGAATAGAGATATATAACCATAAACAATATAGGATCAGATTTATACTAACCATACAAATGCATATATCAATACAAGATTCAGATATATACAAAGATATGGAGGAACATTCAAATAGCTTTATTAATAGAAGTAGTAGAAGAGAGGATTACAACCCATTGGTCTGACCCAACACCATCCTCCTGGCATGAAAGCCCTCTTCACATCATGAAAAGCTTAGATCACCCAACAATGTTGCACAGAGAAACCAAAAAAAATTCCTTACAAAAGACAAAATTCCAGCCTCTGGATCTCTAGGATGAGGGATCCATATATAGAAGTTTACAGGTGGGTGAGTAAGCTTCTGGGTTTCTGATTAGCGTCATTTCTCTAATAGTTCTCAATTCCACTTGGAGATTTCATGATCTCTTACTCATCCCTGGCCGAATTTTGAGAGGCAAGTGTCACAGGAGAAGTTTCTGGAAGATTCCATGATCATCCACCTTGCAAACTGTCTCTGCCATTTGTCTACACTCACCCATCACACCCCATAGAAGGGATTTTCAGTATGCATCACACCCCTGATGTGCATTAGGTGGGATGCATTGCACTTTGACCATGGATCAGGTGAGATGGTCCAGTTTTGACTAGTTCTGAGCATGTTTTCATGAAGAAATTTTGGGAGATGATGTAATCAACTGACCTTGTTCCTTTAGGGTATGAAAAATCACTTTCAGGGACTTAGAATCCCTTGGTTTATGGAAATATAAGATTGGGGTTGCTGTGCCCAAATATGTCTATAATAGTTGCACCCTAAAGCATGAGGTCGTAAATCTTTTGATGTCGGGTGAAATGCTTTATCATGAGGATCCGAAGTTTTTCTACATTGGAAGGTGACCTATAATAAGATACAATACAATACATTATCTTCATAATATTTTCATGATCTAGCTGAGGTGGGTATTCCCATGCTCAAATTTATAAATTCATTTTCATGTACATAAGACAGATAACCGTCTGTATGGCAGACTGATGATTCTGGTAGAGCCATCATCCTTTGGCTTGGATGATTATCTATACAGCTATGATGTACATTTGACATCTTTATTTTCCTGAATATATCATAGCCCGGGTGGATGAAACTAGATCTAGGGTCTTCAAACACGTTCAATCTTTTCCTGATGTACAAGTCGATCCATGTGAAAAGATATTCTGAAGTCGAACACAGAAAGACATTGCCTGATTACCAGCCAATGATGTAAGCTATTAACAGGCATGAGAGGAATCACCGATAATGATAATGAACCTGAAGGTACTATAGTACAATTCATATAGTGTGAATACATGAGTCGATTTCGAACACCATGCAAAATCATTCGGTCGAAGGCCATTGATGTAAACCCGCCACCGGAAGTGATAAACTTTCCATTGAAGCATGCAAGCTTCAAAGTACTGAAAGGGTTGTTCCTAAGTTGACTTCTTGGATAATGGGCTGATGTCGACAAGAAGTGACCCGTCGTAGGAGGGCCTTAATGAATCCCAAATCTACGACATGAAACAGAGCAACTGATTTTGTTGGAGGTGAAAAAGGTCTGATGATACATGGTTCAGGGTGGCGGTCATGAAAGAATGAAGCGCGGAGGTATTGTAGCAGATGAGACACAAGATGGGTTGGTGAATTCTCTGAGTGACTTCTCTTGAAAATATCGGTGACACTGAAATAGATTGGTAGTGTTAACCCTAAAAATGGATGGTACGGTGGACCAATGGCAATATGACCGATGAACAGAATAACCCAACCCGACTCAATCATGGTGACAGAGTGAAAGTGTCATGTTCAAGAGCGACCTGCTACCAATAAATTTTCTTCAAGTTTTCTTCCCAATTTCTCCCCAGCCATTGCTGATTAATACCTCTTTATTTTTGTCAAGCTTGAGGAGGATAACATATGCTTGTTCTATAATTTTCCCTTCAGGCAAACCCGTCGCTATGTTTTAATGAGCCTAGCGACAGTGAAACTCGCTGTTGTCTACATGGACAAGTTGGTCACTATTATTTTAACGACTTTAACGACAGAGATAACTCAGTACTTTTCAATTTTAGAGAGTATGAAAAGAGATGGAAAGGAAACTCCAATAATCGTTTTTCATCATATAATACCTAAATTCCGAAAAGGTATAAAATAATACGAAAGGGGTGAATTTTCGATAGTTTTAATGAGTCGAAAAAGACAAGCACTATATCTTTTTGTGTAGTGATCCCTCAGGTCCAAAATGATTAAAGTCTAGAGGAGGGATAACACTTTTGATCGCTTTAAAGAGCACTTACAAATTAGATGAAAGGAGCTTAAAGAAGACTAGTTTTTTGAGGAATGAGTGATGATTTTGGATAGCAGCTGGTTGCAGGTAAGTTTTGGAACTTTTCAATCATGACAGCGTAAAGAAGGTGGCTAATAGGATCACTCATCGTAGTTGTTCTTGAAAAGGGGTAAACAATCAAATCGAGGCATATGATAGGCTAAAAAATAGTGGAGGTGATGGTAAGAACATGACCAAGCCTCAATAGCTGATAATAATGTGATCACAATGGTTATTTACTGAAGGTGGGTTCATTTTGTAATGAGCTTAAACTCTGGTGGAACATATACTCATTGCTAAGTTTATTTTTTAATGAGCTTAAACTTCACAGAAAACTGCTCATGTTCGGTTTCATGTTTACACAAGCCTTAAACGAAAAACTATGCTTGTTATAAGTTCACCTGCCCCCAACATAATGATGCAAATTGAGGTGCATGGCCCCCAAGCTTCATTCAATGCAGTGGTTGGAATGAAGGTTTACCTTTGAGATCTTTGAAAGACTCAACTTGGATTTTATGAGAGCATAATCAAAGACTTGATTTGGAAAGGGAGTGGTTTCGTTTTTTAATGAGGTTGACATAGGATAGGAACCATCCTTGGAATCCACCATATTTACAGTATTTGATATAAAATAAAAAACTGAAGGATGATTAAGGTCGCTGGAATAATCTTCATGGTAATCCAAAAGATGGGAATGAGGGTGGTAATCTTCTCATGGTGCCTCTCCTATCATCATTGGCTGAATGATTCCTTTTTCTGTAGAATGTACATGTGACCAAGGATCTGAAGAGGTACCATATTCCTTAGACCTATCTATCCAAACACTCGTTGAGTGTTGATTTGGGTTTGACCCCCAGGCCAAGAAAATTGATTGCTACAATATTTCTATTGGGCTTGGGGGCAATACCTGGTGATGATCCATGTTGACAAAATGTTTGGGAATCTTCTGAATCTTTTAGATATAGAAGATATCATATTGCAGGTTTCCACCGTGGCCATTTCTTCTAAATTACTCGGAGGCAATAGGGAAAAAGTAACCATTAAAGTAGGGTATTTTAGGAGGTCTACTTCGATATTTTGAAGCGAATGAGAGCTTCCATGGATCATTGGAATGCTTCCCGTAACTTGTGAACTGTTGGGGAGGAATTTTTGTTGATCAGCGATTGTAATTCCTCCTTGAAAAGGAAATGAAATCTTTCTAAAGTGTATTGACACAATAGCACCCATAGCATAAATCTAGGGCCTTCCCAGTAGGATGTTTTAATTGAGGTTTCCATCGATAACTTCAACACCAATTTCTATTGTTTTTCCACCCAGTTCAACTTGCAAGTTACTTAAAATCCCGTATGGGGTGTATGCCTATGCATTGAATTCTTTTAACGTTCTTGACGATCACGACAAGGATGGTGAGACTAAAGTTTTCCAGCAACTCATTGACATAATACATGTAGATGCCCCCTCATCAATAATTGTTCGATGAACATTTTTGTTGAGGGCTTTCACTTGAATGAGGAAAGCGAGTTGAGCTGGTAACTGAGGTTTATATCCTTTATGATTAAAGGCCATAAGGTTGGAATATGTTGGGTCAATCCCACCTATTGCTGATAATAGAGCCTGCTTTTGGGAGGGGTGATTTTGCGTTACTTCAAGTGTCAACACAGCAGACGGTGATTGGGCCAGGTCCTCTACTATATTATAATTTTGTGCTACTCTGGCACAAGGATTAACTGTCAATTTGTGTACTACTCACTTTGGCGGCTTTATTGTTAGCTCAGGAATGATGGGTGGCACAACTTCGGTCAAAGTTGTTTTCGAACTACTAGGTTGATCAGTAGCCTTATTGTTCGACATCTATGGATTCCCATAATATTTATTCCTTGTCAATATTAAAATATCATTTTTTTGTTTCAAAATGGACAACATAAGCACTTGGGATGGGGAAGCATTGTCACTAGTAACTAGGTTGGTTCCTAGTTTTGGAAATAGATCAATCAATACCGCTGAGGTTTTTGAGTTCTTGAAGAATTTTTTAATCTCAGCTTTATGTGGACAATCTTTCGTCCAATGATCCTCATCGCATATAAAGCATGGATGACCGGGTTTCTTTTTCCTAGAGGGGTTTTCAGAAGATTTTTCAGGAGACGAATCATCCTTATTCTTCTTTTTCCCTTTATTTTTCTTCTTGCCCCTTGGTTACTTTGATTCTTTGCCTTTGTCAGTTGACATGGCATTAATCTCCAAGGTGAGAAGTTATTCATTTGCATTTTGACTAGAAATTGTACAGGCTTTCTTCGATGTAGCCTTTGCAGTTTTCATGCTAGTCGTACCTATCATGCCATCACCGACATGAGAGTCTTTGTTTGATTTAGGAGGAGGAGGAACGGAAAACTTTGGTCTAGGAGCATTAGGGATTTTGTCATAGAGCATGCGAGACTGAGTATAGATCAAGTGTAGATCTTGCACATGAGCAATGACTTGCTCTTCAGTGACAACTCCCCCTTTAGCAAGATCTTCTATAATAGAAGGTAACAATGACTTAATAAACCATTTAGCTAGCCGCTGATCAGGAACATATGCTTTTACCATTCTTCAACGACGTTGCCACTCATGAATATGATCAGATATGTGAGTGGCTATTGTCTGCTTGAAATTGGTAAGAAGCTCCATTCCTGTTTCGTACCTTATTGGTAATTGAAAATGGGTTAAAAATGTGGTGGCAAGGACACTAAAGTTATCGAATGAAGCTCTAGGCAATTCGATGTACCATTTTACTGCCAGACTAGTTAACATTTGCTAGAAAAGTCAAAGCCTAATCGAATCGTCATTGAGAGTGTTGGATGAACACCATAGATGAAAGGCCATCACATGATTTGATGGATATTCACCCAGATTTCCATTGAATTTAGGAATATCTAACGAAAGTTTATGATGAATCACTAGCCACCAAGGGGCATAAGAAATTGGATCATTTGTTAGCCGATTCAGATCTGGTAATTCCAAAGTTGCAACGAAAGGAAATTGTTGATTCAGGTTTGGCGAAGCATACCTAGGATAGGACAGGATCACCTAAGCAGTGGGTCTTTGCATACCAGCATAATGTATTTGATGTTGATAACTTTTACAAGGTTGATAGGCATAACCATTATGATATGATGGATGGTGACCATTTTGAATATACGTCTGCCCATTACCTGCAAAGCTTTGTTGCGTAGGTCCTTGGTAAGCTTGCTGGAATTATGGTTGTTTATATTGCACCAGCCATGGCTGTGAGACCATTTGCCATTGCCCAACACTGGATGTTTGACCAAGATGAGGGGTTATAGTACCCGTTTGAGTTTGGGTCACTTCAGTTAAGGATCCACTAATCAACGGTTTTGATTGAGTCATGGAGACAAGAGGTTGTTGTATTATGACTTGAGAGACTGGAGGTTGACATACAACAGGAAGCGCCCCTACTTGCGACACTGTCACAATAGCCAATGTAGTGGGAATATTTAACATAGGTTGATTCAGTTGTATAGAATATACAACCCTTGGTTGTTGAGTTAGTATTGGTATCCAACCACTGGATGTGATTCCAGCCCGACCTGAATTCTGTTGTGAACTCTCATATGGTTGTTCTCCCGGACGGAACAATGAAAAGGCATACTGCCCCCATATGGTTGCAATCTAGTGTTCAAATGGAAAATTTCCCTTTGGAAATTGGACTGCACAAATTGATATTGTTATGAAGGATCAATTTGCTGAGACTCAACATAAGAGATTCCAGATAAGGTTTGGGACGAACAAATGGGAGCAGACCATACTATCAAAATATTCCCTAAGTGGGCTCCATCTAGTGGTTGAGAACTACTTGGGATAGATGGTACACCAGCGAACATTGTTGGAGTAGTGGTAGGAGGTTCTATGGTTGTTGTGTCAGATGACAGAGTCCTAGATGTCGATGGTTGTTTAGACATATCGAGTCTATCCAAAAGATTTGCTAGTGATTCTACAGGAACTTGCAATGAAGGGAGACTAACTTTTGAAGTAGAAGGATATAGGTGGATCCGAGTTCCAAAATGTAATGGAGTACTGGATGGAAGATCCTCCGTAATCTCTTCTATAGCAATTAGTCCAGGTGGAAGAGGTAGACCATCAGGTCCGTAAAATATTTTTGGTGCTGAAGAAGGTATAGACTCTGTAGTGACAGATGCTAGAGGGGTAACACCTTTCGAATCAACCTTAGATGGAGCTAGTTCAGGAATATAAGTGCTTACTATTAAACACACATGGACAGCAAGAGTAATCAGAATGATAAATCATGAGAGTGTAATTTTATTAACAAATGATTTACATTTATAGTACAACATGTGACCATTGGGTTCCACATCCCAAGGTCTCTTGGACTACTTAGTCTATTCAACTTCCACACTAACCCATTTAGGATTAGGTGTCCAACATTCCCCCCTTAATCTGAAGGTTATGTATGAGTCCAAGAAGAGAGCTGTAATACAAAATGTGCAAAAATGCATGGCAACACAAGGCTGAATGTGCTCTATGAAATGTTGGTATAAAGGGCGGTGGTTTAAGGATGACCACCAACACTGGAACGCTTAGTTCAGTTCCCAGAACTCTTCCAAAACTAGCAAGGAGCTGAAGTCTTCTGCTAGAGGAAGTGCTTCTATTGTTTTGAAGAGGGAAACCTTCAACCATGAAAGGGAGGTCTCACCCCCCATAAAAGGGAGAACTTCAACCTGAAAAGGGAAGTCTCAACCTATGATGGTTTAAGGATGACCAACAACTCTAGAATGCTTAATGCAATTCCTGGAACTCTTCCAAAACTGGCAAGAAGCTGGAGTCTTCTACTAGAGGAAGTGTCCCCCATTTTGTTCTTGGAATTCTTCCGAAGCTGCCAAGAAGTTGAAGTCTTCTACTAGAGGAAGTGTCCCAGATTACCAACTGATGGCATGCTCAGGGGAATCTTTGTCTTTGGCTACAACTCTGGATCTAGTATGGCAGGTTATGGCTCAGGCTTGCTTGATGTGGCTTTAAAGCTTCTAGATGACCATCATTTCCCCCCCTGTCAGATACAAGGTGATAAGATGGAGAAAAATCAATTGCAAGATTGTTCAATAATCTGGAACAAGTTTTGACATGTGTTTGCAACATCTTCTCGGTTGTTGATGCCCATTGACAAGAAGCGATCCATCCAGAATGAATCTTTGTTCTTGCAGGGTGTTTGTTGCTCAAGCATCTGTGTGAAGAATGGGTGGTTTTATGACAGTGCTTACATGGAAGAAGATAAAAACAGTGATCTTTCAGATGGCCAACTCGGTCAGAGTGTTGGCATTTCACAATCTGTTGTTGTTGTTGTTGCTGTGGAAGAGGGGCTGAATCTAGAATAGCTGGAGGTGAACTGTCATGAGGAGTAGCTGAACTGTCATGAATGAATCTATCACTCTGAGACTGAATGGGCTTGGCATAGTCTGGAATATGAAAGTACAAGTCCTTGTCATATCCAAGACCAGTTTTGTTCTTGTTATGGATAAGCTGTTCCCAAGGTCTGATGATGGGCTTGGGAGGTGCAAACTGTGTTTCTACATCTGCATGCAAATCTGTTGTTGTATTAGGCACTGAATTTGGAACATTAATGTCATGTTGTTTATGGGAGTCTATTTCAATTTCTTGAATAGAAATAGGTTCGGAATGATGACTCCACTGCTGTAATTCTTCTTGCTGGAATTGAGATTCAAGCTGTAAAAAATCAATCTTTTCATGTATATCTTGTAAACAACTATGAATGTCGGTGAGAAAATCTTTTGCTGATTTTGACTGTATTATCTATAGTAGAGATTATTAAATTGTCCAGTAACTCTAATATTTCATCAATTGGAACCATTTTTCTTCAGCAAAATTTTACTCCCTTTGCGAAATGACTTTCTTGTCCAACAAATATCTTTACCCAAATATTCTCCTTGTAGAGCTTTCAAAACCTTTAAAAGAATTCTAGCTCTCCTCTGCGAGGATCTCAAAACAATATAAATAAAGACAATAAATAATCCAAACAATATCGCTATCAATTACTCTTGTTATGAAACCCTCCAATTGTTTGAGACGCATGGAAAGTTGATAAGCATAAAATTATTTGACTAAGGAAATGGTTATTGAAAAGTAAATACCCTTGACTAAGCTCCAAAATTCAAACTTTGACCAGAAAGAGATGGAGTGCTTCCAAATGTTGTGCTGCTCCCAAATGCTAGAGTAGATGTAGCACCAAGTGCTGGAGTCGATTGACCAAAAGCTGTAGTGCTCCCAAAACCAAAGGAAGGAGTAGCGAAAGCCCAAAAAACTGGAGTACTGGAAGCCCCAAAGGCAGGTGTAGTTGTTGACCCAAATGTACGCGTTGAAGTAGATCCAACTGCAGGTGTTGAAGTAGATTCAAATGCGGGTGTGCGAGTTGAACCAAAAGTAGGTTGACTGCTTGCACCACAAAGTTGACTCCCAAAAGCTGGCTGCATTTGTCCAAAATTTCTTCCAAAAGGACTTGATTGAGCGGGACTTAGTGATCCAAATCCTCCAAATGCAAGCTTTTTTTAAAATGTAGATGTTCCACCAAATGGAGTAGACATCGTAGAACCAAATGCGGGTGTCGAAGTTGAACCAAAAGCTTGTGTCGAAGAGGTGCCAAATGCTGGAGCGGAAGAAGCCAGTGGTGAGGGACATATGGACGCAGAGTGAAGTGGTATTTAAACACACATAAGAGCAGCCTTCAGTATATGATGAGAACTGCCACCAAAAATCATTAAAAAGACTTTGATACCAAGATCACCTATGGATATAATGAGCATTTCAGCCTCCAATTTGACTCCTTAATAAATTTGGCATAGGCCTTCCATTTGGAACTAGTGGGATGATTGCTGGGTTGGATTTTGTATGCCAAGTGGAAGTGAATTATCCAGCTTTTTTATTCAAATAGCAACTTATACCTTATGTTGAAAAAATATATGGGATTATCCGTGACAATCTTAAGAAGGAAATATCTGTGTTGCTTGGCCTATGTATCCAGGTACCAAGAACACCAAGAGCAACCGCAGTTAAGATATGTCGATCCCAAGCAAATGCAAACACACAGCAAGCATCGAACAATCATTGGCAAAGAATTATCAAGAGCCTAACCAATCTTCTCGAAACTATGCATGGAAATTATGTCCCATCTATTCTTGTTCGTAAGGTATTTACCCAAACATTTGCATACATCAATGTATAGCTTTTCAACAGCTTCCTTTTATGGTGTGAATGCTACTCATTTCACAATGGAGAATATGTAAAAGCATGGCTGGCTGAACTAGAACTTTGGTGTTGTGAAGCAAAGGAAGAGTATGCAGGCCCAGCCTGGCATGCACTGAAGCATATTAGACAAGCAGTGGGATTTTTGGTTATACATCAAAAGCCAAAGAAATATTTGGATGAAATTTCCCACAATCTCTGTCAGGTTTTAAGCATACAACAATTGTATAGAATCAGTACCATGTACTGGGACGATGAATATAACACACACAATGTGTCTCCAGATTTTATTGCAAGCATGAAAATGTTGATGGTAGAAGATTCAAATGAAGCTCATGGAAATTTTTTCTTCTTGGATGACGACTTAAGTATACCATTCTTTGTGGATGACATCTCAAAGTCTGTGCAAGAAACGGATCTGTTAGATATCAATCTACCATCTCAGCTTCTTGAGAATTCAACTTTTCGTTTCTTGTTGCCATGTACTCTGTAATACAGAAGGCTACTTTTTCTACTATTTTCATTTCTTGATCAGTGGCGTTATCAGCTCCTGAGCAGCTATTCTCTTGAAACATACAATTGGATTTTTATCGAGATCATGTCTTAGAGTAGTAAATCAATTACATGAAAAATGAACCTCACACTAGTACGAAAACGTGTTGGCTGGATATCAATAGAGGTGATCCTTGAGTAGCTTTTGCAACGGAATCTATCGATTCAATTTCTATAAATTCAGAAGCACTTGATCCCTCATTCATCAGTTATGATATCGTTCAGACCAGCGTTTTTGAAAGGAATATGGCCACCGTTTAACTATTTTTTGAAAAGAACTTGTCTAAGGATTTGAACCGCAGGCAGACTATAGTGTTACCATTTCATGAGAATTCAGAGACAGAAAAAGAACAATTGAGTGAGAAAACCGTAACAATGAGTGAAAAGAAGGTATATTACTAGGGCATACCGCTTTGGAACACCACACAGTGGACAAGGGGTTTTGGTATGGGTGTAGGTAGTCAAAATCTCTTTATGATCTCGCTGTTACAATTTCGTATGCTCCGGAGGGTGATTTTTGTCAAGAGGATGACTTAAACAATCAACATAGACATCATGTAGCTTCTAATGCAGAGAAGGGTGGTAGAGTCGTAATACCATGGTGGTATGGCAGCAGTGGGAGTTATACCATGACAGAGTCGTAATACCATGTAGCAGTGGTATTTTAATGGACCTGTGTCAAAATTCTATGAAACCATGACCGTTTATGAAACCATGACCATTTTCATGTTAGGACAGCTTGGACAGAGATTGGACAGCACTGGCAGTGTCACGCAGAGGAGCGTTTCGTCGTTCAAGTGAATGCGGCAGACAGGGCGTAGTCTGTATAAAAGGAATATGGCATACAAGGGTCGGAGATGTCAGCCAGCAGCTCATTTCAGGCACCAGACACCAGCAGGTATTAACAAGTTGCAGCTAAAATTTAGCTAAAGAAATATTCATGAGAAAATATTCATGAAGTTCATGGCAGAAATAAACTACACAGAAAGGCCATCAAACAAATGGCTCAACTTAATTATGCAGGGCAGGAATACGCATGCTCTGATACCATGTTAAACACACATGGACAACAAGAGTAATCTGAATGATAAATCATGAGAGTGTAATTTTATTAACAAATGATTTACATTTATAGTACAACATGTTACTGTTGGGTTCCACATCCCAAGGTCTCTTGGACTACTTAGTCTATTCAGCTTCCACACTAACCCATTTAGGATTAGGTGTCCAACATTTACCATTACACTAGGATCATTTCTAATGTCCTCTTGTAATTGCAGAACATCTTCTGTAGATCCCGTGATACCATAAATAGTTGGAGTAACTAGAGTCTCTAAGGATGTTTAAACACAAATTTCAAACAAACTACGAGACTTTGACCTAGTTAAATGAGTTTGCTTGATCCGGAATGGCTTCGTTTCTGGAGTCAAAGACGGTTGACTTGTTAGTCTCCACGAATGACGAGGTTTTGATTGAATTTCTTCCATGATTGTGGATTACTTGATCAACTCAAAATAGAAATGGAAAATGTTATTCCGAATTAAATTAATTTTATGATGCTTTGACACAACTTGCTCTATGAATTTTTAGGAGTCGAGAAAAAAGCTAAAGATGACTCTAGTTGCCTTCGATTTTTAATGAGCCTGAAGTGACAAGTGCTCAGATGGACCATTTCTTTTAAGGAGTCTGAACAGGAATGAAATTGACTACTCTGGAAATCTAGACAGAGGGATTACCAAACCAATCCAAAAACTACAGAATACTTTTTAACGTACGGAAGTCAATCTTCCCGAATGTTATGTTCAGTGCATTGTGAATGATAGGGTAGTACACACAGCTTCCTAAGGATAAAGGGTATAGCCTATTGTGGTCCCCCAATATATACTCAATGGTATGTGGGAGCACAAGTCTGTATTGGCACTTGTCATCTCAAAGAGGAGTAATCACCCAACCTATGACGAAAGCGATAGTTACTAGGCTTGACAACACTAGAATACGTCTCTAGCCTAGACTTCTAAATGTTGTGCGTTAGGTACCAAAGTATTTTTATGTTCATTGATTTTATTTTACAGTTTATCTTTCTTAAGAAGTTTGCCTTTAAGTTTCACCACATGATTTAGATATACAATTCCTAAATATGCAACCTAAGATGATAAACAGTCGTTTACTCTTCGTTTCACAATGAAAATCCTAGCACACACTAGATGCACTATCCTAAACCAATATCAACAAGTAGTCCAAATGCAAATGCACACGCATGTATTTTATTTCTGCTTTCTTAATGTGTGAATGACAAAAAGAACGATAAGTACAGAACTGAACTATATCTTTTTTCAAAGTGACAGTACTAACAATTTTCAATTCAAAAGACAAAAGGAAGACAAGGACGACACTTTGCGATTTTGAATTGAAAACTGATTTCGACACTTGAAATACTATTAATTCAAATCAAATACAAGAGAAATAATGTAATTGACTATCAAGAAGAGAAGGATTCTTTTCTTTCACTGAAAACGACACTTGTGACACTTTCAAATCAAAAGATGACAGTTCGATTAAGCTATTGTTTGCAAAAGAGAACTGTAAATGGCGAAAAATACATAAAAACATTCACAATTATTTATACAATGGAGGCTGAATAATGCAAAGGAAGGGAGTTTCAACAGTGATATACTGATCACAAACAACAAACCGCCTGAATAAAGATGAAGACAATGAAGAAAAAACCAAAATTTGGAGGTAGAAACAGTCTTATCTGATCATCACACCTGTAACATAGGGAAACAGGGATGCATCTCACCTACAACACATGGGAGGTGAGATGCATCCAGATTGCGAATGAGAGACAATATGATGGTCTAGGGATGAGACTGAGGTTGGCTTTTACTCATAGTTTGCAGCTAAGTTTAGGGGTTTAGGCTGAGCTAATGATAGGCAGAAAACACAAAGTATATGGGATGATCTAATGATCTTACTTGAGCTACCACCAGGGCACTTAGTATGTTTTCAACTCAGTTGTTCAGTTTATAAACAAAACCTAGAGATAGATTGAAGCAGCATTGATCTACTTTGCACTTGCATAGCAAATGTAGGTCGAAGGTTAGCTGGCTTAACTTCAGGCTCTGTCTGTAGTTTATAAAGAAAAAAAATATAAACGGGAAAGCAAGCTATTCGCTCCTGAGTAGTGTCACCATTTTGTTATCGAGACAACTAGTGTCTATTTAGAGCTGCTAGTTCCACTAAGATGGGTAACTATCTTAGAAACAGACAAACTAAATTCACGTTTTTTCCTTTATGACAGATAGATGAGAGAGAAAGAGAGAGTACCAACCTCAGTATTTTGCTTGGCTCCTTGCTTATTTCCTCTCCCCTTTGACAGAGCTTTGCCACTCCTTCTTTACTTGTCCCACTTCAAAGAATCCTTATAGAGTCAAAGCACCATAATACCATCAAAGCATACAGATCTATAACCATAAACAATATAGGATCAGATGTATATTAACCATACAAATGCATATATCAATACAAGATTAAGAGTCTATAGAGTCAAAGCACCATAATACCATCAAAGCATACAGATCTATAACCATAAACAATATAGGATCAGATGTATATTAACCATACAAGTGCATATATCAATACAAGATTAAGAGATACACAAGAATATGGAGGAAAACTCAAATAGCTTTATTGATAGAAGGAGTAGAAGAGAGGATTACAACCCATTGGTCTGACCCAGTGCCATCCTCCCAGCATGAAAGCCTCTTCATCTCATGAGAAGCTTAGATCACCCAACAATGTTGCACAGAGAAACCAACAATGCTTCCTTACAAAATACAAAATTCCAGCCTCTGGATCTCTAGGATGAGGGATCCATATGTAGATGTTTGCAGGTGGGCGAGTCAACTTCTGGGTTTTTGATTAGTGTCATTTCTCTAATAGTTCTCAATTCCACTTGGAGATTTCATGATCTCTTACTCATCCCTGGGCAAATTTAGAGAGGCAAGTGTCACAAGAGAAGTTTCTGGAAGATTCCACGATCATACACCTTGCAAACTGTCTCTGTCGTTTGTCTACTCTCACCCATCGCACCCCATAGAAGGGATTTTTAGTATACATCACACCCCTCGTGTGCATTAGGTGGGATATATCACACTTTGACCATGGAGCAGGTGGGACGATCTAGTTTTGACCATTTTTGAGCAGCTTTTCATGGAGAACTTCTGGGAGATGATGTAATCAGCGGACCTTGTTTATTTAGGGTATGAAACAACACTTTTAGGGACTTAGAAGCCCTTGGTTTATGGACATATAATATTGGGGTTGCAGTGCCCAAATATGTCTATAACAAATACAAAAAGTAATTTATAAAGTTACACATCATCAAATGTTGTAAGAATTTCCTAACTCCATACATTTTCCTGCGAGGTTACCATGGGATGTTAAAAGTGTTATTAGGGTAAAAAATTGCAACATTGGTGTCTTTTGCAAATCATTAAGTAGTAAAGAAGTATAGGTATTATGCTAGTGGTTACCATTTCAAATATGATTCTAACTAAAGATGCAATATACTACATTTTACAAGAGATGCATGATGCATGATAAACAACCACTTTAAATAATAAGAAGCAATAATGTTTCCCTAAAAGTTGTGCTCCTCACATTTAAATATTGATGAAAATAAAAGACAATATGAAAAAACCTAGAAGTCACTTGTGATAGTGAAGAGTAACTACCAACCCTTTACATGCATAGTCTTATAAAAATCTTAAGGGTGCCTTTAAAGGAAAATGATTACGTTACAATGACCTATTTATAAAATATGAATGCATATAGTGATTATGTGTGAAACAAATGAATGTATAAAAGTGGGGTTTATCCTTCAAGAGAAAAATAGAATGTTTTAGAAGACGTTGAAAGAGCCTCTTTAGATGTTAAAAATGAATAATGAGTCAAGTGGTAAAGCTCTACTGTAATGGCTAATTGATGATTAAGTCATGTCATGATTGAATTTAAGATGCTCGATAGCATTTGTTAGTCAGTATTGCATGAAAAACTATCAAAATCAAAACTTATATGCATGAATTAGCTTTGATTAAAGCTTATTACACATTTTAAACAAGTGAATGGGGTAATTTACTTCATATTGTTGGTCTGTTGGTAATAATACACTATGGAATTGAGAATATTGGGTTTGTTACCATGATTTCTATTAACAGTTGATAAATTGATGTCTTTGAATGATTAAATCTCTATTTAACATTTTATGCACATGAAAGAAAAATACTATTATTGCACAAGTGAATATTAGTTTAACCATGAATAATGATGTTTTGAAGTTTTTGAGGGTGAGAAAAAACTTGTATTATGATACAAAAATATTATTAATGTGACTAATTTGATATTTATAATAACTTGATTTTATAACAAGTAGTAATCAAATGATGTTGATTACCTTGTTTGTTTAAACCTCACAACCTTACCAATTGATGATTACATGATGATGTTATCTCAGTTGCATCTTAAATTTAAATAATAATGTTAAATATATATTTTAGAAATCCATCCAGTCCATGTGAATACTATGGTGACAAAACAAAGTAACTCTAATTACGAAAGTCCATTATGTTGCAGAAACATGGTGTTTCCATTTCTCCTTGCAAAAAAAAAAGGTTGTATGGTGTTTTAATCTATTAGCATTACTAATTTGATAAACAAAGAGAAGTATGTGTGAATGACTTGAAAAGTGAATGACTTGAGAAGTATGTGTGAATGTGGTCAAGAGAAAAGTGAAAATGAACCCCAAACTAAAGACCAGGAAAGTGGCCAGTCAAAATGCCACTACTAAGCTCATTTGCCAGTGTCATGTTATCCAAGTACTGCTGCTAATCACACTTGATGGATGGCCCAACAACCTAAACTGGACCATGCCATGGTTAAATTGCTTGTTGCAGAATAGAGAATGTTCCCTTACCAAACAACTTAAGCTTGGCAGATGACTAGCTAGGTAGAGAAATAAAGGTGCCTAACTGCTTAATCTGGAGCCTTGGAAGAAATAAGGGCAGATATTAGATAGGAGGGCAGTAAAAAGAAAAGAGGAAGATTAGGGTCTGCTAGTTCAAATGCACCCACTTTCATGAAGAAAAAATGTTAGGATTACTAGGATGGGTAAGTAGTGCAAGGTTGCAGAAATGGAGAGCCATCACCAATTGGCCAATTAAGTGAAAAAACTTATGCCACTTAGGGTGTGGGCATCAAGGAAAAAGAATGGGGGACAAGCACTGGAAGCATGTCTAACTTACCCAGTTTCCCCAAAAGTCATTTCTTACTAACACCCCCAAGGGCCTTGAGATCTGCTCAGGTGTCCAGCTCCACTCCATTATATCACAAACCACTTGGTCGAACCATGGAGTTCAAGCATGAAAAGAAGCCACATTTCTTGTATAAAAACATCCTTTTTTCATCATTTTCATCTATCCTGAATATCCTAAGTTAAGTTTCATTTTAACTTGGCTTCACCCCTTCATTCACCTCACAAACCATATTAATCACTAACCTATGATCTGGCTCCCTAACTTCTCCCTCCCCCAAGTGTTATAGCCATATCCCTTCCTTGGGAAATATTAACCCCTCAAGGGTTAGTATTAGCCCTTAATCCTCCTAAAAAACTATGAGTTTGGCAAGAAACTATGGATAAAAGGAAAAAATTCATTTCCCCGCCCTCATTTACCCTTTTTCCCCTTTCCTCCGCCCTAAACCCGTTTATTATAAAGTTTTTTAAATAAAAACTTGTAAATATAAATGCGTGTTTAGAACTCGTTTATTATAAAGTTTTAAAACTTTAATAAAGTGTGCATAAAACCTTTAACCTAAGGTTTTTACCCACCCCGCACACCCCATTTATTAAACGTTAATTTTATAATTGGGTGGGTCCCCCGCTATTAAAACACTGGCGCATTGAGATCATCACCCACCGTTAGATCTTCTGCCCCGCCCATCCTACGGTGGGTGGTCGATCTTCAACCGCAACCGCCCGACCTTTTGCGTCCGGGGGATGGGCGGTATTGCCGCCGTACCGCCGCCACGCGTCAGGCGCTGGGGTTGTTCACTACCCCCCCCCCTCCAAACCACTTACTGCCCAAGAGCCTGCCGGGGAGACTGCTTACCGCCCTACCCTCCACACTGACGTCACACCCTCGTCAGCATGACGTCACCCCACTTTGCCGCCACCATGCCTCCACGTCACCCCTGCCCTCCATGTCGCCCTGTCCACCCTGCCATCATGTCAGTACCACTTGGGCACCCACGTCACCTACCACGTCACCTTGTCCGTACCTGGGCCCATGATGACATCAGCATGACGTCATCACAAAAAGGCGCCAATATGCCAAAAATGCATAAAAAGGCGTAAAAAACCGTTATTTTGCATTATTTTCTACGAACGCCCGGAGCTCCACTGAAAGCGAATTTCAACTTCCAACGTTAGAAAAGCAAATGTAATCCACCAGAGTTGTTGCCGCCTACATTGTCAACCCAACCACCTGCAATTCAGCCAGTTCGACCAGTGCAAACGCCTCGTACGCCAATAAAACCAAGTATTTTGCCGCAGGCACCCTCTATTGTCCACTGTTCTCCTTATAATCATGTTTTCCTGCTTAAGAAACTCAGTTAAAGGACCCACATTGGTGAAATTCACGCCTAAAATCTACCTAAGAAACCTCTGAAACCCCTACACAACGGAAGGCTCAAGGAAACCCATGACCCACGGTGAAATTTAACAAATTTTCACAAAAAGCAACTAAAAAGCCAAGCCACAGGCTAGAAGAACTGAATTAACACTTCCCTCACCTCTGCTAAAGCACTCCTCTGCAAATAACCAGCTAACCAGCTCAAAAACACTCTAGTTCCTCGAAAACAGAGTGCCCCACAGATTGATTAAGCCTGTGACAGCCTCCTTGAATTGCCAAAAATGCTCACTACAAACAGAGAGCAGTAAGCCATTCCTCAGCACTCACATCAAGCTTGAAACACAATAAACCACTAGCAAGACCAAGACAATGGCCACTCCAGCTGCTCTGGATGTTTTTCCTATAAATCCACCCAACATAGAGCTAGAAGCTATACCATTGGTGGACAGTGATGCCCTCATCATAGATTTTGTGGCAGAGAGAAACCATTTGCAGACATATTGCCAATTAAGAAAGTGTCACTTGGACAACAGTGACCTGTATGGGGTCTGGCAATCTAATCTACCCACCTACTTCCTGCCTTCTGTCAACATTTTCCCTGAAATCATCCACCTACGTGCAGAAAACTATGACCAGAAAGTCAGGGCTGTGAAGTCTCCATCTGGGAGCATTCTCTTCTATATAACTCCAGACTCCATCAACCAGATGCTCAACTACAAACAGACCCAGTTGCTATACCCCTTCTCCATGAACTATTTGCTGGATGAGGGCTCCAGACTTTCTGATTCAGACATTGCTGCCATAGCCAGGAAATTCATGAAGGCAGACTGCCAACCCTCTGGGCCACCTCCTTTCTCCTATGAAGATCTCAATGAGGTTGGCAAGCTATTGGTAGATATACTGACCTCTGTGCTCGGGTTCACCACAAACAAACATGTTTATCTGATTGTGCTGGTCATGCTCTTTGCATACAGCCTGATGAAGCCCCCTGCTATGAAATACAATTATGCCAAGTACATTGCCAATAAGATACATGATCAATTGACAAGGCTGGACAGGGAGGCAATATTAAGATATTCCTCATACATCTATCACTTATTCTTATACTACCAGATAGATAGCTTCCAGTGCTCAATCAAGAAGCTAGACTCACAGGGTGAGAGAAGGTCTGTGATCTTCTGGTCTTCAGTCTTCCACCAAGTACAGAATTCCCCTTACTCCTATTGCGCATTCATTGATCAGTTTGTATATCCAGTTACATGCCTCTTGAGGAGGACTCCTCCTATCAGATTGTCCAAGGATATGCAGAAAATATTGCAGCTATCCAGAAGCTACAAAATTGGTGATTGGTACTTGTACCAGAACCACACTGTAATCAGAATTTATGGTTGTGAGCTCTGTCCCTACAGGCTCCCAAAGTATGTCCCTATGAGGCTATTTTCCCTGGAGTACTATAGACAGCTTATAAACTCCGACCTAACACATTTTCACAGTTCCAAGAAGAAAGCCAACCTGAAGTTTAGGGACCACTTAGGTCCATTTACCATGAACAAAAAAGATGGTTGGCAAGAAGCTGACCAAATACTAGGACAACAGCTCAAACTCAAGAGAAGCTTCTGGTGGGTCCCTTATGACCCTGAAGTTTTCATCAGTGCAAGGAGGGTTAAATATAGGCTACTAGCCTATAAACATGCCCCACTCCCTCAAGTACAACATTTTGCTAATCAAGATGAGTGGGTGCCTGAATCAATAGTAGAGGAATTGACTCAGGAAGAAATAATGGAGCAGAATGTAAAGGACTTGGAAAAAACTGTTGACTTAGACTCTTGTCAACAGGTCTTCAAGCAACCAGTCCAAGCAGGAGAAGGTACCTCTACTGCCCCAGCAACACAGGACATCCAGAAGGCTCCAGCAACAACAACCACCACGAAAGGAAAGGAGAAGATGGATGAACAACAAGAGATAGAAACAGGGCAGCCTAGTACTTCAAAGGACCAGCAATCAGGACAGGCCCCTCCCCTGCAAACTGAACAAACTCAAAACCCAGTTTTGTAGACCCCTCTCAATGATGAGAGAGGGAAAAAGAGAGACAGAGAAGAAATCACACCTCTAACAGGGTCATCACAGCAACTAGAGGCCAAGAGGCCGAGGGTAGACCCTGAAGCAGAAGAAGGAGACATAAGTGAAGAGATGGCAGAAAGCCAAAGCAAAGAAAAACAAACGAGCCAACAGACTGCCACTAGCTCATTTCAGCTAGAGCAGGCTCAACAGCATACTGTGGAGGTCTCCTCCTCTAGACAACAGGGCAAAAAGCCAGCCACAGTTAAAGAGGGCTTCAAAGAGATCAAGGCACAAAATGAGTTGCTAAGGGTGCAGCTCTATGAGCAATTCCTGAACACAACCCCAGCCAAACAAAGATTAAATGCTCCCTTGATATCAAGAAGAAGATGATCTTCATCATCTAAAGCCCAAAGTTCCACACCCAAAGACCACAACAGATTATTACAAGACTAATCTAGAGGTCTTTGCTAAAGACATACACCCCATGGATCAAATTGAGCTGCACAAACAAACTGGGGAGATGGTGTATGCAACACTTGCTGACAGGGAAATGATGGCCTATCAGCTAAAGGAATCCCTGAAGAACACAAACAGATAGCTTGATTTGGAAAGGCTATCCTCCTCTGCCAAAGATAATAGAATAAAGACTTTGGAGGACATAATTATTGATTTGGGACATGACCCAAAAGATCCAAAGGGTGTTAGAGCCCTTATGAAGAAAAAGGAGGATGATATAGCTGCATTAAGGAAACAGGCAAAATTGCCTCCTACCATCCATCCTGACACAGAGAACTTGCACAAGAAAAACAGGTGGACAATGCTATGGAGCTGCTCCTAGTCATGAACCAAAGGATACTGCAGATGGAGGTAGAGTTAGAAAAAGCTATACAGGACAAGCAAGGGGAATCTGCCTCCCAGCCACCTCAAACTTCAAAAAACCTTCAACATGCCCCTCCAGTACAAGTAACAACAGCCCCTCCTACTACTCCAGCACCTACTACAACTACATCAGCAATTGGAGCAACAGTAGAAGCCACAACAGCAGCAGAATCCAGCATGGGCATGGAGGAATTGATGAAGGTTGTGAAAGAGCTAGAAAACCAAGTCATAGAAAGAAATATTGCCAAGGAGAAACTGGCCAAGCTTGAGGCCAGTTATGACAAATAAAAGATGACTGTGGCAGAGAAGCAAAGAGAAATAAAGGCCTTGAAGGCCAAAGTAAAACCTCTAGAAAAAGAGTTGATGCTAGGTAAGACCCTAGCAGAAATAAAAAAGATTATTTGGGCCAAAATTGGCCAATCTATACAGGACCAATGGAGGTCCATTCAAGCAATTTTTGAACAGGTGGAGCTGATAGAAATAGCTCATGTAGAGATTCAGAGAGTCAGGACAGCCCTGGGAATAATGCCTGAGCAGGCCACCAAAATGATTCACTTTCTCAATAAACGCACTAGGGAAGAATTGGCTGCTCTACAAATAGCCAGCAGAACAGATACAATCCTCACAGCCAAGAAGGTACTGACATTGAGGAATTTTACTCAGACACTAGAGAGGAAATGTCAGGAAATGAAGGTTAAGGTAGATGAATTCAGAGCTAAAATGGCTATTTTACAGGACAAAGGACTACCAAGCTTAGTGACTGGTATAGGACAACTACTGTCATATAATCAGTATATTACAAGGATCAACAATTATGTTGAAAACCAGATCACAGCATCCAGCAGCTCCACAGAAGAAGGAGGGCCTCCCTCTGGGCAAACCCTCTATGACAAGCTGGAGAATCTATTCTTTATTGAGCATGAAATTAATCATCTGTTTGAGGTCCCTCCTAATTTTTATAGACACACAGAGGCAGATGAGACAGTGGTTAAAATGAGAAGACATCAGTTACCCCCAGCTGATTGGTGGCAAGCAATGTTGGAAATTTTGCCTAGATAATTCCACTTTGCTTTCTGCCTTTTTTTTTGGAGAAAGATCAGCATACGGGTCAGCAAACAGGTCAGCAGGCAAGTCAGCATACAGGTACAACAAGCAGCATACAGATGACTCAGCAATCCACCCAAATAGCAGGCCAAAATTAACACAGCATTTAAAGCACTGCTACCGCCTACTTTCCACAGCCAAAAGTCAAATCTGTCTGACAGAAGAATATCGGCTACCTCAGCATTTAAAGTTATATTTATGTTATTATTTACTTTTTGTAAGGGAGTTGGTGGTGCAATTTATTGCACCATAATTCTCCACTAAGATATTTTATACCCTATTTTTGTATATATATCCCCTCAGATAACGCATTGAGGGTCGGTTGTAATACAATTATTCATGAAGAGCTCTGTTGTATACTGAAGACTTTTTGATAATAAAATTGCTGATGGAGATTGCTGGTTCCAACGCTTTCTGAAGATGGATATGTAAAGCTCTGTGTTGTTGCAGAATTCTTGTGTCATTTACTGAATCAATAAGTTTCTCTTAACTATGTATGTGTTTCCTGTCTGTTCCATAACTTTTGTGTTTTCATAATCTTAGTAAATAGAGAAAAAGAATAGCCTAGGATTTGTTCCAAACACCCTATGCTCAATCTCTATTTCTAAATATGTTTTCTGCTGGATTAGCCATAGATATGGATTCTTAATTGCTCATGTCTAAACTTATCCTAACATGGTGAATACTGTTTAAGAATTCTTAACTGCTCTTAAGCATTACTTTCATGTTTCTTTATTAGCATAGTGAAAGATTCTTAACTGCCTTTCACTCACTAAATTCCCATTTTCACCAACAAATCTGATATATTGTTTCACACATGCCTAACTTGCTTTGCAGCAACACTTTGTCTCCACAGATCCACTTTCAAGAGCACAAATATCTCAACTCCATTGCCCAATGGAACAAACTGTCCTATAAATCTATACTTCAGTTCTAAAAGAATTCACCAACCCACCAAATTCAAACAAACAGTGCATCATAACTAGTCTAAAACACTCATCAAACCAAGCTAGACTATAAAGAGAGATCCCTCTCTGGTTATAGGTAGGCTAGGACCTGTAACTGCAAGATTGGTCAGTGGTTACCTCGTCCATATTCCCTTTAGGAAGCAGGGAACAACCTGAGTGATAACAAGCCCTAGGCAAAAGGGTTGGCAGACCCAAAAATTAGACAAAGCTAATTTTTTCTAGCAAGAAAATTTATAAAAGAAACTACTAAGGAATCAATGAGGTTGTTGAATGTAGTGGCAAGTAAATCTTAGCTCATGGGGAAATTGCAGAGGCATTTCATGATTGGAAGGAACATGCTTACTTCATATTTTTCCCAATATGGTTCTAATAGTAGAACAAGGTAATTAATGAGATAAATGATGCA